>JADBJO010022437.1:15000-20000 GCA_016801955.1 Conus betulinus | reverse complement strand
GGCGTTCGTGGATGCATTGTTGTCAACCAACACACGGTGGACACCAATATACGGGACCATCTACTGACAACATTTATCGCTTCGTCACGAACACAGAGTTTTGTGAGCGCCCCCACCCCCCCCCCCCCCCCCCCCCCCCCCTTCTGAAGGAAACCACCATTGTGTATATCCACCGACAGCCCCAACGACCTCACGGATGGCCGACGACGTGGGCACAAAAGTCAGCCACAGACATGAACGTCAGGAAGATGTGGAAACTGTCGTGATCATAGAGGTAGGACATGAACTGACACAGAACTGAATGAAGACAGATGCGGTTAAAGATAATGAAGATAATGAAGATGATAATGGCACAGCCAATGTGTTAGGTACACACTCAAGTTCTGACCAACGTGTTGAGCTAATGGGTAGGTCAGACATCTGCTAAGTCGTATCCATGAATAACATCTTCTTAAATTTCTCTCATCTTAGCCATTCATTCGTGTATCCATCAGCTTTAAATCAGACGCAGTGTGTTCACAAAACTTAGTGCATGTGGTGCAGTGTATACGGATAGTCCCGCTCGCAGTTACAACCTCCTTGATTAGAGTGAAACTGAAACTGAAGATAACGCGTTGGAGTTCCAGTCTAGTCAGGTTACAGAGGGTTTGTACTCTGTGCTTCCCCTTAATTATGCCCCTGCGTCTACCAGGCCTGTGGAACACAGACACCTGCAGTGTTGGTCAAGGTACCTTGAGCACGTGTGCCAGAAGGATCGACAGGTTTCCCAGTCTCCCTGCTTGAGCCACAAGCACTCTCAGCTCGCATAGGTGTCTGCGCAGGTGATCGCTCACACCACCCACACACACACACACCACACACACACACCACACACACACACACACACACACACACAACGCACACCATGCGCGCGCACACACCACACACACGGCACACACACACCACAACACACACACACACACACACACACACACACACATGCGCACACACTGCAAACCCACACACACACACACACACACACACACACACACACACAACACATGCGCACACACACCATGCACACACACAATGCACACACTCACACACGCTGCACGCACACGCGCACGCCACGCACGCACGCACGCACGCACGCACGCACGCACGCACGCACGCACGCACATGACACAGCCACACACACACACACACACACACACACACAACCACACACACAAACACACACACACACACACACACACGCGGCGCGCACGCGCGCCGCTGCAGTCTGATTTGGTTCCCAGATGATCACAGCCTCCTTAAGGGAGAAGAACTTACAATAAAATCTGCGAATGAAGGAACCCCCTCTGGACTGCTTTGATGGAGAGCGAGAGAGAGGAGAGAGAGAGAGAGAGAGAGATAGAGAGAGAGAGAGAGAGAGATCAGAGAGAGGAGAGAGATTCCAATCTTGAAGGATATTATTAAGGTCGACCGTAAGTCGACCGACTCGTATAGAGAAATTATCTGTCTATCTGTCCCTGTCTGGCTGGCTGGCTCTCTGTCTGTCCTGTCTTTTTGTCCGTCTGTCTGTCTGTCTGTCTGTCTGTCTGTCTATGTCTGTCTCTCTCTCTCTCTCTCTCTCTTCCTCTCTCTCTCTCTCTCCCTCTCTCTCTCTCTCCTGTCCTGTATATCGCTGTCTGTCTGTCTGTCTGTCTGTCCTCTCTGTCTCTCTCTCGCCCTCTCTCAACCCTCATCCTCCCCCCCCCTCTCTCTCCCACGCTCTCCCTCTCCTCTCTCTCTCTCTCTCCTCTCGTCTCTCTCTCTCTCTCTCTGTGTCGTTCTCTCTAGTTTGCCGTGATTGCAAAAGCACTTTGCCTTACTTGCATTACCGTGATTAGCACGGCGAAAACCTTTTTAGCACTTCCTTCTTCTCTCTCTCTTCTCTCTTTCTTCACTCTCTTAGTAATATAACAGCAATGTAACCTTTTTCTTATCACCTCCTCTCTCTCGGTCTCTCCCCCTCTCTCCGCTCTCAGCTCACTCTCTCTCTCTCTCTCTCTCTAATTAATTTGCATCAATATGCTTAGCAGGTTGCTTTAAAAAACAACAACAACACACAACAACAACACACCAAATGGTGGTTCGATTCAGCTGATACGAGGCTGAGACAAGCCCGTAACTCTAAATCTAATAATTTGTGATCGGCTTCCTCTGACAAAACTGTTACCGTACCGTCAAGAAATGTGGTAGTCTAGCTAATGTCTTATAGCCTGATTACGACGCCGCGTGCAAAATAACAGCCAACATGTATAAATACTCGGTAGATTTCACACTGACATCGCGAATGGACTCTAGTATATGCCCGAGATAGAGATAGGGTGATTGAGAGAGATGAGGAGAGAGAGAGAGAGAGAAGGAGAAGGAGAGAGAGAGAGAAGAGAAGAGAGAGAGAGAGAGAGAGACGAGGGGGGGGACGGAGAGGAGAGAGACAGACAGACAGACAGGGAGAGACAGGACAGACAGACAGGACAGACAGACAGACATGCAGACAGACAGACAGACAGACAGAATTACATTGAAGACCTTGTCAATTTAGACCTTTGTACAACAAAGTGAAATTTGGAGCAATCACCAAACAAAAACCCGTAGTGTGGGCAACAACCCAGGAATATGCGTCATACAAATTCAAATTAAAAACAAATCTGAAAGAAAAGTGGAATCAGTGCAGACGATTTCAAAAAAACAAAATTTTTTTAAACCTTCTTATGACATTTCCATCTCACAAACTCTGAAATTGAAGAAAATGATTAAAAAAGAAAGAGGGAATTCAATATTAGATACATATGGATATTCTGACAAAACAAAGTCAACAAGAGTTCTGAAAACTTTTTTTGCCTGCCTTTTCGTCTTCTTCCTCTGTTTCTGTGGCGGGCAGCACAAAAACAGTGTGTCTAAAGTAGAACGTCGCCTTTTGTGGATATTAGAGAGCATGGGATTTTCATTTCTATGAAAGAACTTTGAAAATGTTTTGCTTCATAAAAATAATATAAACTGAAATTTGATTTAGGGGTTTTAACTGTGAAACCAGAACAGTAGAACATTATTTTCTTTGCAAAACTGAAGAGAATGATTAGTTCTTGTCATGGATTCTCCACTTTGTGAAGCAAACGCTTCTCGTATTGTCCGATGCCCACTCTGCTTTCTGTGGAGAGACGCAGAATACACCACAAAGCACCTTGTACAGGACCGTGGAGTCTTCCAGGGGTGGAAATGGTAGACATTGTCGATACCCACCACTCTACGAGAGAAGAGACATGAATCTATGAACGCTCTGAGGTGGACCACTCTTTTCCCGTCCAGGAGAACTGTCTTCAAATGTGATGGCGTTAGAGTAAAGAAGGATAAGAAGAAAATCGTTAAAGCGAGATTTGCAAACGGAGTATATACAGCCTGGCTTTGCTCTCATTTTGTATCGTTAAGTGAGCATTGTGGAGCGAGATAGTCTCAACACCCTGTCACATGTGATTTCATTTGAATGTGTGATTCCACTCTACGCTGATGACATCAGGCTATTATCGTAACAGTAGCTGATCGACCGTTGAATATTCTCAGGATTATGTTGGATGACTCCAGCAATAGAACAAAAAGAAAAATTAACAGACACAGTCCTGACTGTATGAAACGTTTACTAAATTGGAGTCCAACGTTAAATTCCGCCTTGCGGTGCTAACATAGACAACAAACCTCTCACTGTTTCATTGTGTTTTTTTTTTGTATGGTGTAGAAAAAAGTTCGTGAGTATTTGCAAACATGCAAGTGTAGACGAAGACTGGTGTTGTTGTTGTTGTTGTTGTTGCTGGCTGCTGCTGCTGCTTGCTGTTTGTTCATGTTTTTTATTTTCTCTTTTTGAAAGAAGAGTGTAACCTAGTCAGACTGTATCGTCAACCTCTTTTAGATGCGACCAGTGCGAGCGAGCACTACTGTGTGTGTGTGCTGGTGTGTGTGGTGAGTGTGTGTGTGTGTGTGTGTATGTGTGTGTGTGTGTGTATGGTGTGTTTGTGTGTGTGTTGTGTGTGTGTGTGTGTGTGTGTTGTGTGTGATGTGTGTTTGTGTGTTGTGCGCGCGTGCGTGCGTGTGCGTGCGTTGTGCTGTTGTGTGTGTTGTGTGTGTGTGTGTTGGTGTGTGTGTGTGTGTGTACGTGCGTGTATGTGCACGCGCGCGCGAGGTCCCGCCGCGCATGTTGTGTGTGTGTGTTTGTGTGTTGTGTGTTGTGTGTGTGTGTGTGTGTGTGGTGTGTGTGTGGCGCGCGCGCGCACATCCAAAAACACACGCACGAACAGAGAGGAGAGAGAGTAGGGGGGGGGGGGTGGGGGGTGGGGGGTAGGGGGATGGAGATTTCAACAATCATCTAACGTCCTAATTTATCTAATCATATTCTTTCCTTGGAGACATCATGTTTGTTCAGTCACAGAACCCCTGCACTTGTTCTCTCTCTTCTCTCGCTCTCTCTCCCTCTCCTCGCTCTCCTCTCTCCCTCTCGTCTCATCTCGTCTCCTCTCGCTTCCCTCTCTCCTCTCGACTCTCTCTCTCTCCTCTCTCCTCCCGCCCTCGCATCTCCCCACCTCCCCCTCCTATCTCACTCTCTCCCTCTCTCTTCTCCTCTCCATCTCCATCCTCTCTCGTTATATTTATTAGTGTGTTCTCGTTTTCATACCTCGCATCTTCGTCTTGTGTCGTTACTCTTTTACTTCGTTTACTTCTTATACGGGTTCTCAGGTTTTCGTTTTTTCTTTCCCTTCTCCTTCCTCGTCTTCTTTCTCTTCTTCCTCTTTTCTCTCTCCTTTATCCCTTTTTTTTTTTTTTCCCTTTTATTTGTTTTCCTTTGTTTTGTTTTATTTTCGTTCTGATATTTCCTTATTCGTTTACTTTTACTACTCCAGCTCCTTTCTGTCTGTCTTTGTCTGATTTTTTTCGTTATCGTCATCTTTATCACCATTATCGTCATGATTATCAACATTATCATAATC
>JADBJO010022437.1:0-12500 GCA_016801955.1 Conus betulinus | reverse complement strand
ACACGGCAACTCTATCTCTCTCTATCTTCTCTCTCTCTCTCTATCTCTATCTCTCAGGCTCATCGTGTGGGTGTGTGTGTGCATTTGTTGTAGTGTGTGTGTGGGTGGTGTGTCGTGCATGCGTGCGTGGTGCTGTGGGTGATAGTGTTGTGTGTGTGTGTGTGTGTGTGATGTGGTGAGAGTGCGCTGTAGTATGTGTATTTGTGGTGTAGTGAGTGTGTGGGATGAGGTGTGTGTGTTTTTCTGTGTAGGTAGTGATGTGTAGTGATGTGTCGATGTGTGTGATGTGTGTGTGCTGTAAGATCCGTGTTTGTTTCTTTGGTGGTTTGTAGTGTGACACAATGTGTGTGCCGGGGCGTGTGTGGTGTGTGTGAGGAGAGAGAGAGGAGAGAGAGAGAGAGAGGAGAGAGAGAGAGACTCTTTCGTATAAAGATGAATCGTGTCATTCTCTCTCTTTGTACGTTATTCTTTATCTGTGTTCGCTGTTCTGTCTGGATCTTACATATAAAAAAAGTCATCCAATAACAGCAGAGCAGCCACTTTATCAATTCTGAAATCAGCACTAACTTTGAGGTTTTCATGTAGCTGTGAGAGAGAAAGAGAGAGTGAGAGGAGGGGGCTGGAGAGAGAGAGGGGGAGGGAACAGAGCGAGTGAGAGAGAGAGAGAGAGAGAGATAGAGAGAGAGAGAGAGAGAGAGAGAGAGAGAGCTTCTTCTTCGTTCTTCTTCTTCTTCGTCTTCTTCGTCTGTCTGTCTGTCGGTCTGTCTTCTCTCTCTCTCTCTCTTTTATCTCTCTCTCTCTCTCTCTCTCCTCTCTCTCTCTCTCTGGGTCTCGCCCTCTCCTCTGTCTGTCTGTCTGTCTGTCTGACTGTATCTCTCTGTATTGTCCTATTTCAGAATTACAAAATTGGTTTATTTTCGAATACAGGAGATAGCCAAGATTTTAATTTAAGGCAAACCTATGAAATGAAAAAGAAAAGAAGAAAAGTAGAAAAGGAAAAACTCTTTCCCACTCCAATATCAAACACAAAGCAAATACTACCAAGCTATGTTCGGATGACGTTGTGAATCATTTTTTCCTCCGTTTTACTTTCGTGTATTTTTATGTATGTCTTCTTAAATAATTTATGTCTTGTGTTGTCTTCTTTCTTCAGTCATTATTTGTGTCCTTTTACTTATTCTTTTTCTTTGTTTTCTTGTTCTTTATTTTGCATTTCTTTCTCTAATCTCTGTTATTTCGGTCTTTTCTTCCGGTCTTTACATGTTCTTTCTTTTCTTTATTTCTTATTCTTCATTTCGTTCGTCGTTATTTCTGTATTTTCAGTATGTTCTTCGTTCATTCTTTTTTCTTTCTTGCTCTTTTATGTATTTCTTTCTCTCTTTGTTTCACTTTTTTTGTCATTAATCTTCCTTCCTTTACTCCTTCTTTCCTGCCTTCCTTCCTTCCTTCTTTCTTTATAGCTTTCTTTCTTTCTACCGTTTTACTTACTGTCCTTCCTTTTCTCTCCTTCGCTACCTCTGTCGTTCCTTTATTTAACGACGTTTCCCTCCCTTTTCGTAGAAGTGCTGCCCCCTCATCGTGCCCCTCTTCTTCATTCATGCGTGGATTAAATTTGTCCATTGTGAGTCTCCTTCCAATTTGGTTTTTCCTTTTTTTTTTAGTATTATTTTCGAAACCACGCATCTCTTTAGATCATCATTTCTTTCTTTTCTTCTCTCGTTTTTTTTTTTTTAATTTTGTGTGTTTAAGTCTTTCGTTTACGCTTCTTTCTTAATTGTTGTTTCCACTTTCCTTTTTTTTTTTTAAATTATCTTCTTTCCGCTTCCATTTTATCTTCCTTCTTTCGTCCCTCCTATTTCCCCCCATTCTTTTTCTGTTTTTCTTTCTTTCTTTCTTTCTTTTTTTATGCTCGTTTGTAATCATTATTCTCTCTTTGTCCTGTTTTTTGTTAAAAGACTCAAAGGACTTACGGAGATCATCAAGTGTGTCATAACTGAGTCGACAAATTTACAGTATCCTCAACTCTCTCTGTCATTTAGATCTCTATCCCTTATCTAGGCTAACTATAGCCAATCTACTCTCTCCTTCTCTCTCTCTCTCTCCTCTCCCTCTCCCCTCCACTCTCTGTGGGTGAACTAAATGGCAGAGAGACTCTCGAGACGAGGAGAGAGAGAGGAGAGAGAGAGACGTATCACCCATCCCTAAAATTTCTAGATTCGTAAAGATCTCATGTATCAACTAACTTCTCTCTAAACTCCACTCTGAACGTCCTGCCACTTCTCCACTCCCACATCACCTAAATATACACAGATACCCTCACCCGCCCCCAGAGAGAGAGAGCCCCAGCTGAGTCTCCTGTAGCTGCAAATTATTGTTTTTTTTTTGTTCATGATATTCTACAGGGTCTTTCTTCTTAGATCTTATGTTTCCCAGCTCCACCATCTTACTGTTCCCCCTTTGATTCTTAATCTAGCTCCCTTGTATTCCCCCCCCCACTTTCTCTCTAACTCCCCCATACCCCCACCCCCCACTCCACCTCACCTCCTTCCCACACCTCCCATTGCCCCCCACTCCCCCGTCCCCAAGAAAGCAGTTCTTCCAGCTGAGATCTCCTGATCGCTGCACATTCTTTTGGTTTTGTTTTGTTCATGATATTCTTTCTTTACATTTTTTTTCTCTTACATTCGTCTGTCTTCTCTTAGCTTTGCCTCCATTCCTTTACTGTTCCTTTCTTTGGTTGTCTTTTTTATTTCTTCTTGTTTTCCCCTTTTGTCTTTCTTCTAATTCCCCCCCCCCCACCCCACACCCCCACCCTGCTATGTTTCTTGTTCCTTCGTTCTCTATTTGCCCGTCGCTTTTTCTGTCCTGAATAAAATGTCTCCCCCTCTTTCTACGCATTACTTGTTCTGCATGTCGTGCTTGTTCTTCTTTGGTTTTTTTTATCTTCACTCTTTTTATCCCTGGTTTTCTTCTTTCTTTCTTCTTCTTTCTTTCTTCCTTTCTTTCTTACTTACTTACATTCTTTCTTTCTGTCCTTCTTCTTTCTTCCTTTAATCTTTCGTTTCACCGTTTCCATTTTTTCTTTCATTTCTCTCATTCGCCTTCTCGTCTTCCAACAATAGAGTAAAACCCTATCAAAGATGCGGCCGGGCAGCTTTTCTGTTTGTTTGTTTTCTAATTACTGACACCCCTACATCTATTGCACCTAAGGTTTTCATGTCAGAGAGAGAGAGAGAGAGAGAGAGAGAGAGAGAGAGAGAGGAGAGAGAGACGAGAGAGAGAGAGAGAGAGAGAGAGAGAGAGAATCCATATGCCCTTGACTGCGATTTCTTCAGAGTGGTAATGAATTTCCCTGTAGGGACTTTGTTTTACAAGTGCATCTAATTTTGCTTCTTTTTAAGGGACAGAAGTTGTTGTTTTTTTTCTTTTCTTAGAAGGAGGAGCAGAGACAAGAAAAAAAAAAAAAAGAAAGAAGAGAAAAAAGCGAAAAAGAGAGAAAGAAGCAAAAAGCAACACAAAGGGAGTTCTCCCAGGTGCGTCTGCCTGCCCGCTTCGATTTTCTTTCTTTTCTCTCTATTTTTTTTTCCCCTTTATTTCACTTACTTTATTCCCGTCATTTTTTCTTGTTTTTATTTCTTTCATTTTTTTTCTTTGCTTTTCTTTTCCTTCTTTTCTCCTTCGTTTTTTGTGTTGTGTTGTTGTGTTGTTTGGTTTTTTTTGTTCTCCTGTTCCTAATTTTTTCTTTCTTTTCTCTCCCTTTCAAACTGGGTCCCCTGGTGCCCTTGATTTGTACTCCTGCGTGTCACATTCTCTCCATCCTTACATCTTTCCTTTCATTAAAAAAAAAAAACTCCATCTTTCATTCTTTCCTTCTTTCTCTGTTCCCTTTTTTTTGTCTTCTTGATTACTTTTTAAAAACTGTTTTGAAATCTTGTTTCTCATTTTCTTTTTTTCTTTTTTTTTTTTTTTTTGTACTTTTTCTAACTTTGTTTTGTATGTCTTTCTTCATTCTCACATTTGTTGTCTTCTTCTTCCCTTTTCTGGGTGCTATCAAGTACACTACCTTAGGTTTCCATGTCAGAGAGAGAAAGAGAGAGGGGGGGGGGTTACTACCAAGCCTCCATTATGATCTTCAAAACATGTCTTCTCAAGGGATTGTACTGAAACTCAAGTTCTCTCCCTGTTTAGGGATATAAAAAGGTTTCCGAGCAATAGAGTTTTGAGGACCACCCCCCCTCCCCCAACCCCGCCCCAAAACAATAAAAGAAAAGTCAGAAACAGACACCAAATTTTCCAGCTGTCTCTTGTCGACCGCTGTGAGTCTTGCTTTTTGTCACTTTCATCTGTTCATTTTCTCCCGACATTTGTTTGTTTCCTCTTCCTGTTTGTGTTCTTCTGTTGACTCTTTTTCCATTATTCTTCCTTTCATTCTTTCGTTTCTTTGCTTCTGTCTTCTGTTTCTTTTGCTTCTCTCTTCCCCAGTGTCTTCTGTCCTTCGTTCATTATCAGATTGTCGCCCCCTTCTGCCTCTGTCTTTATTCCTTCGTGTCGCGGTTTGTCCATCCTTGCTTCGTTTTTGTTTGTTTGTTTTGTTTGTTTTCTCTCATTATTTCTTTCGGTTCAGTGTTTTTTCTTTTTTCGTTATTTTTGTTTTTACGTTTCAAAATGGAGTGACTGAGGACGGAAAATGAAGCAAAATTGAGAACGAGAAGGGGTTATTTACGCCCAGGACATGCACAAACAAAGCACAGACAAGACACAATGCATTTCGACCCCCTGGGTCTTCTTCAGGCAAAAAAAATACCATGTAGGACATCCACTTAGCTTCCATATATTCGGCACCCGATCAAAATGGCCACCAAACAGAAACGACAGGCAGGATCGTGCTGTCCTACATGTTATTTCTTTTGCCTGAAGAAGACCCAAGAGGTCGAAATGCATTTTTAAATTGTACCTTGTTTTAAGTTTTATTTTTCATATTTTTTATTCATTCTCTCTCGCTTTCCGTCCCTCCATCTTTTGTCCGTTCTTCTCGTTGCTCTCTTCCCCTTGCTTTCGTGCTACTACAGTACAATAAAGCGCTAATGATTCATACAGTTATGGATAGTTTTGCACCATCGACATTAATTGCAAAATTTGTATTTACTCAGACACGATACACTCCGAAAACCCAGAACCGATCTATTAAAGCAGGTCTGATTTGTCGGGTAAAAACACGTTGGAGCTCTCTACCAATATGTATGTAAACAAATAGGTAGTCTTGATTCATTTCAGGCAGCATATGAAAAACACATTGTTCAAAACAATAAATCGTAATACATGAACAACACCTACATAAATATTTTATGTTCAGCAAGCAGCGCTAGTCTATAATGTTACCGATATCGATAGGGTGTGTGTGTGTGTGTGTGTGTGTGTGTGTGTGTGTGTGTGTGTGTGTGTGTGTGTGTGTGTGTGTGTGCTGTGTGTGTGTGTGTAGAGTGTGTGTGTGGAGATGTGTGTGTGTGTGTGTGTGTGTGTGTGTGTGTGTGTGTGTGTGTGTGTGTGTGTGTGTGTGTGTGTTGTTGTTCTTCAGTTTAACGTCCTTCCACTAAAAGTGATTCAGACAAGTGTGTGTGTGTGTGTGTGTGTGTGTGTGTGTGTGTGTGTGTAGAGTGTGTGTGTGTGTGTGTGTGGGTGTGTGGTGTGTGTGCGTGTGTGTGTGTGTGTGTGTGTGTGTGTGTGTGTGTGTGTGTGTGTGTGTGTGTGGTGTGTTCGTTCGTACTTCTGCTTAACGTCTGTTCACTTTGAGTGATATTAAACGTGAATGAAAGGAGAGAGTGACTGACTGACTGAATGATTAAATGAATAAGCCTATGTGTGTGTAGCCTTTGTATGTGAGTGTGTACGTGTATGTATCTGTATATGTATCTAAACTGAACAAGAAATAGATCAATAATCTTAAACACAACGATTAGTGGGGGAAAAACAAACAAACAAAACAAAACAAACTAACATATAGCAAGAGAACAAAAATCCTTCGCTATCTTAAAGAAATGAGTTAGCTCAAAACTATCTAACTAAAAAAACCCAATCGGACTATGTTTTAAGTATTCAGCAATTTCAATCAGCAGACAAGTGATTCGAAAGTAGATCTTACAAGTTGTTTTGTTGTTGTTGTTTTGTTTTGTTGTTGTTTTTTCAGAAAAAAAGTATTGGATCGTAATGATGTTGGTAAGAAAGTTGTCAACACGTGACAATAGAACAAAATGTGGTTCAGTGTCATCTCTTTACCACAAATACAATCAGTATTTTTACTAAAGTTTGTTTTCAAAGCATTTAGCTTTAATCGAATTATAAGGGAGGATATTTGTCTGGAAAACATAAACTGGAAGATGAGGCATTTTTTTAAATACAAGGTCTATGGGAAAAGCTTCCCATCGGTTGGATGAAATCTCGGTAGACGTATCAACATTTGTTTGAGCTCTCTTCCGTGCAGTCGATTCAAGGGTACGATAACATTCTACTACTGACGGTTTTATTTTCAACTCAGAAAATGACCCTGCTTTTTAGCACCTTTTTTTCGCAGCCCTATCAGCCAGTTCATTTCCAAGTATACCAGTATGAGAAGGAATCCAGCAAAATTCTGTTATAGTGCCTTTAGATACCAGACAGTATAAAAGATATTTAATTTCAAAACACGAGGTCGGGGTCGTGTCGATATATTAGAAGAGTGAAGGGGAAAGTAGGACTGATTTTGAATCTACAAAGAAAAACTATCTGAGCGATGTTAATGGGAAGATCTGTTAGAAATTCCACTGCCATCATAATAAGCTACTAATTCGGCTGTGAATAATTATAGATAAATTGCTACCCAGAAAGAACGATCTTTGAGTTTTAAGGGAAGGAATAATCGAAGGTGCATACAACATTTCCATCATCTGAAACGGAACCATCAGTAAACACCTGAAAATGATTTTGATATCTTTCGTATACATGTGTGAGTGTGTGTGTGTGTGTGGTGTGTGTGTGTGTGTGTGTGTGTGTGCCTTTTTTTCAAGTTAGCTTAGGTCCTTTTTCTGTAATGATGCTATACTTGCTATATGCCAGCCTCTGCACTTAACATCCTACTCACACCTCCATTCCTTCCCTCTCCCCTACTATGTATATGCGTTTTACACTCCTGCTCGTTTGTCGTAGTGTATGTTGTTTCCTTGAAATGATTACTCTTTGGATGTTGCCTTATGACGGTTTTTTTTTTTTTTTTTTTTTTTTTTGATGTTGCCTTATGATGCCCTTTTCTTATTGTTTTGGAGGGCAGGATGTAAAAAAGCTGTATAGCTTATTCCTTTACCCTCAATGAAGATCATTTTGACCTTGACTTGACTAGTGTTCACAACAGTTCAATGAACTGCATTGTTTAAATTCTTATGACGTGTTTATTCCTCTTACGTGTATACACCTTCGATTTGTTGTTCATAGAATTTTCCGGTTGCGCCAGGTCTTGATGAAAAAAAAAAAAAAAAGCCATTCTTGTTTGCGTCTTTGTCTTTACCCTAGTAAAAATACAATTTCGTTTTGTTTTCATTCGTTCCGTTGTTTTCTATTCGTTAGCTCTTCCTCCAACTACAACATAAATGTAATCCGATTGACTGCGGATTAGCTTTTTTTTAATAAATGCCGAGTGCTATCATGTTGCTACCTGAGATTTTCACGCCAGAGAGAAAAGAAAAAGAAAGAGGGGGGGGGGGGGGGGGGGGGGGAGAGAGAAGAGAGAGAGAGAGAGACAGACAGAGAGACAGAGACAGACAGACAGACAGAGACAGAGACAGAGAGAGACAGAAGAGAGACAGAGAGCAGACAGACAACAACAGACAGAATCGAATGAATCCCGTTCAGTGATAGAGGACTTTTTTGCCTGCACTTGTTTCCTCCAAGAGAGAGAGAGAGAGAGAGAGAGAGAGAGAGAGAGAGAGAGAGAAGTTGTAGAAGGAAAAGAGGGAAGGGATAGTGAGGATGGGAAGACCAAGGTTTGTCCTGAGGTCAGGCAATACAAGCTTGATCTGAAATTGCCCTGAACTCTAATGGAGTTGTGTGCGCGCGCGCGCGCGTGTGTGTGTGTGTGTGTGCGTGTGCGTGTGCGTGTGTGTGGGGTGCGGGTGTGTGGGGTGTGTGTGTGCGCGTGCGTGCGTGCGTGCGTGCGTGCGTGCGTGGTGTGTGTGTGTGTGTGTGTGTGTGTGTGTGTGTGTGGTGTGTGTGTGCGCGCGCGCGCGCGCGCGCGTGCGCGCGTCTGTGTGTGTAATATAGGTATGTTTATACATGTATTTATACATGCGAATACTTTTTTTTTTTTCTAATTACCTTACATCGTTCCTTGTCACATATGTTATACTTGCTGTATGCCATCTTCTCCACTCCACATCCTACTCATCCTTCCCCCCTATACCCCCACCCAACCCCCCACCCCCATCCAATGTCTTCCCTCTGCCCTATGATATTTACGTCACTTTCCCTGCTGCTCGTTTGTCAGTGGCGGTGACAGCAGTTTATTTGAACTGAATTGTGTAAGATCTTGTTACTCGTTTATTCCTCTTACATGTATTTATTCTCGATTTGGTGGTGTTCAATATATTTCCGTTTGCGTTAAGCTTGGATAGAAAAAAAAAGTTCTGTGTTTGTTTCTCTGCTTACTCTGGGAAAATGTTTCGTTTTGTTCCGTCCATGTTTGTTTTTTTCAATTTACCCTGGTAACATACAGCTTCCGTTTGTTTCGTTTTGTTCCGTTGTTTCCAGTTTGTTAGCTCTTCCTCCAGCGATGATTGAGGAAAACGCACAAACTAAGGAAGTGTAGATCAGGTGCATTTCATTAAATGCTGAGAGCTATCATGAAACCGCCTGAGCCTCTTTAAGTCAGAGAGAGAGAGAGAGAGAGAGAGAGGAGAGAGAGAGGAGAGGGAGAGGAGGGGAGAGAGAGAGAGAGAGAGAGAGAGAGAGAGAGGAGAGAGAGAGAGAGAGACAGACAGAGACAGACAGACAGACAGACAGAGAGAGAGAGAGAGTGTATGTGTGTGATGTGTGTGTGAGAGACAGAGAGAGACAGAGAGACAGACAGACAGACAGGCAGACAGACAGACAGAAAAAAACAGATAGATAGATAGGTTTTCAAATCAGAGAGACAGACAGACAGACAGACAGACAGACAGACAGACAGACCGACAGACCGACACAGACAGACCGACAGACAGACAGACAGACAGACAGACACGGATAGACAGACGGAATCGAGTGAATCCCGTTCAGTGACGGAGGACTTATTTGCCTGCACTTGTTTCCTGAGAGGGAGGAAGGGAGGGACAGAAGGAGGGAGAGACTGTAACAAGAAGAAGAGAAGGGAGAGAGGGGGGGGGACAGTGAGGATGGGAAGGCGAAGGTCTCTCCTGTAGTCAGGCGATACAAGATTGATCTGAAATCGCCTGAACTCTAATGGAGTTTGCGTGTGTGTGTGTGTGTGTGTGTGTGTGTGTGTGTGTGTGTGTGTGTGTGTGTGTGTGTGTGTGAGAGAGAGAGAGAGAGAGAGAGAGAGAGAGTGTGCGTGCGCGCGCGCGCGTGCGTGTGTGCGTGTGTGTGTGTGTGTGTGTGTGTGTGTGTGTGTGTGTGTGTGTGTGTGTGTGTGTGTGTGTGTGTGTGTGTGCTATAGAGAAAAAGAGTGAGAGAGAGAGAGAGAACATGTGCGTATATATGAGCTTTCTGTATTGAGAGAGAGAGAGACGGTGACAGAGACACAGAGAAAGAGAGCGAAAGAGAGAGTGTGTGCATATGTGTATGTGTGTATATGTGTGTATATGTGTGTGTGCGAGCGTGCGTGCGTGTATGAGTGTGTGTGTGTGTGTGTGTGTGTGTGTGTGTGTGTGTGTGTGTGTGTGTGTGTGTGTGTGTGTGTGTGTGTGGAACATTTTAACCTGTTGTGATCATTCATTAACAAAAACATCAGCACGAAGGATACATAAAAACTTCTGCTTGCTTATACCACAGTAGTTATGACGGCACTAAGCATAATAGTGACGGTGACGGGCGAGCGAGCGAGCGAGCGAGAGAGAGAGAGAGAGAGAGAGCAAGAGAGAGAGAGAGAGAGAGAGAGAGAGAGATTAATGCCGATGAAAACATTTTTTGCAGCAAGCAAAGACATTGGATGTGATGACCGGATGCCGCTGCACCCTACGTTCTTCAAAGAAGGCGTAGCAGTTTAGGATGTCTTCTTCTGTTGACATTTTTTTTTTGCTGACTGAATCACCGGCAGCCAGATGAAACAGGAAGCCTGATACATTCTCCAAAGAACGAAACAGCTGCCTGCCGGCTGATGCATATAGGGGGGTGGGGGTTGAGTTATTTCCCTTGTGTGAACAGAGGACGTGACCGCTGATAGGGGTATCGCAGCGAAGAGTAAAACTATCGGGAGACGTTCGAACATTTTCTCCGTGTGTGTGGTGTGTGTGTGCGTGTGCGTGTGTGTGCGCGCGCGCGCGCGTGCGTGCTTGCGTGCGTGCTTGCGTGCGCGTGTGTGTATGTGTGCGTGCATGCGTGTGTGTGTGTGTGTGTGTGTGTGTGTGTGTGTGTGTGCGTTGTGTGTGTGTGTGTGTGGTGTGTGTGTGTGTGTGTGTAGGCTTGAAGTCACCGCATCACGAGCAAGCTGGATTTTGCTGTAATACTGTTGTCCCCTGAGCGTGGGTGTACATCATGACATTTCTGTGGGCAATAGGAGCTACGGGAATTTGCTTGAGGCTTTCAGTTTCTCCCCAAGTAAAAGGACTGGACTGGAAACAACATCTTGTTGTGCAGAGAGAGAGAGAGAGAGCGAGAGAGAGAGAGAGAGGGAGAGAGAGAGACAGACAGACAGACAGATAGACAGAACAGACAGACAGACAGACAGGCAGACAGACAGTGGAGATTGTACACTGCCCAACTGTCCGTCACAGCTTTTGAACGACTTGCTATCAACACAAAAATGAACATAGAAATATGTTGTCTACATCCTCACACTGGTTTTTCTTCGTTTCTTTTTTTTTTTTCTTTTTTTTTCTTTTTTTTTTTTTTTTTTGAGTGAGGGTGGGAGGATGGTGAGGTTGGGGTGGGGTCGGGGGATAGGTGTACATGGGACTCCCCATTGTGTTTTCTAAATACTACTTGTGAACATTCACTCATAGTACATTGTCCAGTTTGTGTCTAAACATTCGTTTGGAGGGAGGGGGGGGGGGAGGGGTATACAGGACTGCGCGCTTCCACTTTTGTGTCTATGTATTAGGTTCTACTGATTTGGTGGGGGGTGGGAGAGGCGGGGGGGGAGGGGCGGGGGGGGGGTTGACACATGACACACAATGTCCCTTCTGCAGCAAAACACTGATTTGTGAAGGCGCACGTGACTCTGCCCAGCCTATTATTGTGTGTCTTGATATTAGTTTCTGCTGGCTTGGGGCTGGTGGGGGATGGAGTTTCACACAAGACTCCCTCTCTCTGTCGTTCTCTGTCTCCCTCTATCTGTTCTGTCTGTCCTGTTCTGTCTGGCGTCGGTCGGTCGGTCGGTCGGTCGGTCAGTCCTCTATGTGTGTGTGTGTGTGTGTGTGTGTTGCGTGTGCTTGTGCGCGCGCGCGCGGTTGTTGGGGTGTGTAGTGTGTGGTTTGTGTGTGTGTTGTGTTTTGCGTGCGTTGTGTGTGTGTGTGTGTGTTGTGTGTGTTGTGTGTGTGTGTGTGTGGCGTGTGTCGTGGCGTGTGGTGTGTTGTGTGTGTTTGTGTGTGTGTATGCATGTGTGTGTGCCGTGTGCATAGCATGTGTGTGTGTGGGTGTGTGTTGTGTGTGTGTGTGTGTGTGTGGTGTGCGCGTGCAGACGCCGCGCCGCACGAGCGCGTGTGTGTGTATGTTGTCCTGTCTTCGGTTGTCTGTCTGTCTGTCTGTATGCCATGTATGTAATGTGTATGATATGTATGTATGTTTGTTGATGCATGTATTGCAGCATGTCATGGGGTAATGTATGTATGTATAGCAGTATGTATGTCTGTATGTGTATGTGTCTGTGTGCGTGTGCAGAAGTCAACGCTGTACCTCCAGCTGGTGTACTACTATTGAAGATGTTTAGATCCTGATAGAGGCATAGTCCTTTTACATATAAACGAGACGGGCTGCAACAGAATTACACGATCGCGAAAGACACTGCCGTGGATGACAAAAGTCCTCGCTTCATTCGACACTGCCTTTCACTCAGTCTGTTTGTTTGTCCAGTCTGTGTGATATGTCCGCTCAGCTTTTCACTCTCTCCTCGTCTCTCGCTCGTCATCCTTCTCTCACTCTCTCTCCTCCCGTCTCACTCTCGCTCTCTCTCATCGACTATATTCTTATGTTGTTAAGAAATGGTAAATAGAGATTGTGCCTGACTCTCTCTCTCTCTCTCTTTCTCTGTGTCTCTTCTCTCTGTCTCAGCCTGTCTCTCCCTCTCCCTCCTCCGCTATCTCGGTCGTCTCGTCTCTCTCTCA
>JADBJO010022436.1:12500-15000 GCA_016801955.1 Conus betulinus | reverse complement strand
CTATAAATTCCCAGCCCGGGGTCGGCGGCGGCATTTCTCGACAGAGCAAACGACTGTAGTCAAAGCATGCCACCGAAAGTGAGCTCGAAAGGCGCCAAGAAGGCCGGCAAGGCCAAGGCCGTTCGCACCGGGGACAAGAAGCGCAAGAGGAAAAGGAAGGAAAGCTATGCCATCTACATCTACAAGGTGCTGAAGCAGGTGCACCCAGACACTGGTATCAGCAGCAAAGCCATGTCTATCATGAACAGCTTCGTCAACGACATCTTTGAGAGAATCGCTGCCGAAGCTTCCAGACTGGCCCACTACAACAAGCGCTCTACCATCACCAGCCGCGAGATTCAAACGGCTGTGCGCTTGCTGCTGCCAGGTGAGCTGCTGCTGGCACTGCGTGCCAGGAGCTGCACCAAGGCGGTGACCAAGTACACCACAGCAAAGCAAACCTGCGCGCGTCTGTCTGCTCCCCCAAATCGACCCCCAAACTAACTAGGCCCTTTTCAGGGGGCACCCATTTTCCTGAGCGGGATGGGGATGGTTTGTGTCTCGTTGCTCAAAGAGTCGTCGTTGGCCCCCCTTCCCCTTTCGTTTGGTGTCTCGTTGATAATAACGATAGCCTAGGATGATGTGACGGGAAGAAGATGAACCCACAATCCACCAAGAAAAAGCAAAGAGAGAGATAAAGAGAGAGAAAAGAAAAAAAAAAAAAAAAAAAAAAAAGACAGTGGAGCAGTCGTGCCCTACGACAGATCTATATTTTGCATTGTCACAAGGCATGTCATGTCATGCCATGTCATGTCATTTGGTCTGAAGATCAGCGTTCATTTGCACACAGTTTGACATGTTTTTTTCATTTGTTGTGTTGTTTTTTTCATGTTTTTCTTCTTGTTGAGTTGGTGGTGGTTGGTGGTGTTGGTGTTGTTGTTGTTGTTGTTGTTGTTGTTGTTTGTTGTTGTTGTTGTGTTGTTGTTGTTGTGTGGTGTTGAAAAAAGTGGTGGCAGAAAGAAAGAAAGAAAGAAAGAAAGAAAAAGGCAGCTAGATGGGGCGTCTAGGCTGCTAGATGGGGGGGTGGGAGAGTGCGTGCAGAAGCTACGTTGTTGAGTTGAACACAGACAGACTGACTGATGTGGTGATGGCATGAAAAAAATAAATAGGTAAATAAATAAATAAAAAAAAAAAAAAAACAAAAACAAACAAAAACAACAACAACAACAAAAAAAAAATATATATATATAAATCAGTCACTATAGGACTTTCTCCCCTTTTGGTAGTAGAAATTGTGGATGTCAGAGAAAAGAATAACACACACACACACACACACCCCCAAAAAAAAAAAAAAAAAAAAAAAAAAAAAAAAAAAAAAAAAATCAGGGAAAACGAAAAACCCTGGTCTCCCGTTTGACAGGTGGACACGCTAACAACTAGACTACCGAACAAGTATCAGAGGCCACCTTCCACTAAAGCTTATAAAGAAAGACACAGCGTGTAGGCTGCTAGCTAGATAGTGAGGGTGGGGGGGGGTGCTTGCAGAAACTACGTGGTTGAGTTGAACACACGGGGTTGAGTTGAACACACGGGCTGACAGACTGATGTGGTGATGGTGTGACTGGCGCAGGGAGCAGAATAATAAGCTGGAGGCGAGCCTTGATTCAGCGGCAGGCAGGCAGGCCGGCAGGCAGGTGTAGATCAGGGAAGGCTAGATTCAGAGCAGAACAGATGGACCGGGGGGGGGGGGGGGGAGGGGACACAAGATTGGCGGCGGCGGCGTCGCAGCAGCAGCAGCAGCAGCAGCAGCAGCAGCCGAGGGAGGGAGGGAGGGAGGGAGGGAGGGGAGGGGGGGAACGGGGGAGTGGGAGTGAAGAGTGGCATATGGTATATATATATATATGAGGGTCGGAAAAAAGAATCCTTTATATAAGAGACTGCCCCCCCTGATCGACTGGTGTTATTATCCAATCGTTCGAAAGTCTGGCACCATCGTAGAAATGATTGGTCGTAGATCAACAACCTCACCTAATGCCAAGGACAACGTCAATGTCAAGGCAAGAGTAGTTGTTTTTCCGATTTGGGGGGGGGGGGGGGAGAAAACACACACACACACACACACACACACACACACACACACACACACACACACACACACACACACACACAGAGAGAGAAAGAGAGAGACACATTCCTTCGCAAAACTGCTGCTGTTTGTTAGTTCCTTCCTTCCTTCCTTCCTTCACATGATTATTCCCTCCACCCTCCACTCCCATCCTCTCTCTTCTTGCTTCCAATGGGGCTGGGGGAGAGAGAGAGAGAGAGAGAGAGAGAGAGGGGGGTGCGGTGGGGGGAGGCTGGGCTGCTTGGGCTTCGCGGGCGAGACGCGGGCGGCCTGCGTGCGTGTGTGTGATTGGTCGAAGAAAAGGCGCTCCCTGAACGTTGATTGGTAGAAAGTCGAGTGCGCGCGCGCGCACACACGTACACGGGCGCGGACTACTAGTAGGCTATAAGTAGGCTG
>JADBJO010022436.1:0-5000 GCA_016801955.1 Conus betulinus | reverse complement strand
TATATGTTTTCATACGTTATCGCATATATGTATTTATTTGTCTTTTGTTTTTTTATGTCACAAGTCCTGAAGATGAGCCAAACGTTGAAGATTTTTGTTTTTTTTGTGTTGTTGAATTGTTCTTGTGTTTTTAGTTTGGTCAAGAGGAAAGAACTTGGTATCGATGTGTGTGTGTGTGTGTGTGTGTGTGTGTGTGTGTGTGTGTGTGTGTGTGTGTGTGTTCTTTTTACTTATAAATGTAAAACGTCTCCCTGTTCATTTTCCTTTAAGATTTTTATGTCATCGAGATGGTATTTGTATCGTTGTCGTTTCTCTTTAATTATTACGTTTTTTTTTTTTTTTTTTTTTTTTAATGTCGGTACAACAATGTTAATCTGACAGTAAATGGTTCCAGTCAGTCAGTGTGTGTGTGTGGTGTGCGTACGTTTTGTTTGTGTAGGATGACGCAGCCTGTCAAGTGCGAAACTCTGAGCAACAGAACTGTTCCAGCCCACTGAGGAAAAGGGAGGTGGTCCTGAAAAGGACCTGAAATTGAAAATGGAAGCCGGTGTGGAGCAAGGAAGACAGGCTGCTTAAGCCTTGCCACCTGGGGCCTTGGTCTGCGACTTCTTGGGCAGGAGCACCGCCTGGATGTTGGGCAGCACACCACCCTGTGCGATGGTGACGCCTGACAGGAGTTTGTTCAGCTCCTCGTCGTTACGATGGGCCAACTGCAGGTGACGGGGGATGATCCTGGTCTTTTTGTTGTCGCGTGCAGCGTTTCCTGCCAGCTCCAGCACTTCGGCGGCCAGATACTCGAGCACAGCGGCCAGGTAGACGGGAGCTCCGGCACCTACACGCTCGGCATAGTTGCCCTTGCGCAGGAGACGATGGATACGACCCACGGGGAACTGAAGTCCGGCTCGGGAAGAACGGGACTTGCTCTTTCCCTTGACTTTTCCTCCTTTGCCGCGACCAGACATGATGACGATGACGACGGGTACAGAACGTGCTCTACGTAGCAAAGTGTGTTGGGCGCTTTCAGCAAGCGAGTGTGGGCCGGTTACGGACGCGCATGTGAATAGAGCCTCGCTGACGGCCCTGCCTTGTGCGACAGGAAAACCAACGGCGTTCACGCCGTGAGGCGCGCAGCCGCCGAGCGAACTCAGCCACTATAAATTCCCAGCCCGGGGTCGGCGGCGGCATTTCTCGACAGAGCAAACGACTGTAGTCAAAGCATGCCACCGAAAGTGAGCTCGAAAGGCGCCAAGAAGGCCGGCAAGGCCAAGGCCGTTCCACCGGGGACAAGAAGCGCAAGAGGAAAAGGAAGGAAAGCTATGCCATCTACATCTACAAGGTGCTGAAGCAGGTGCACCCAGACACTGGTATCAGCAGCAAAGCCATGTCTCTATCATGAACAGCTTCGTCAACGACATCTTTGAGAGAATCGCTGCCGAAGCTTCCAGACTGGCCCACTACAACAAGCGCTCTACCATCACCAGCCGCGAGATTCAAACGGCTGTGCGCTTGCTGCTGCCAGGTGAGCTGGCCAAGCACGCCGTCAGTGAGGGCACCAAGGCGGTGACCAAGTACACACAGCAGCAAGTAAACCTGCGCGCGTCTGCTTGTCTCCCAAATCGACCCCCAAACTAACTAGGCCCTTTTCAGGGCCACCCATTTTCCTGAGCGGGATGGTTTGTGTCTCGTTGCTCAAAGAGTCGTCGTTGGCCCCCTCTTCCCCTTTCGTTTGGTGTCTCGTGATAATAACGATAGCCTAGGATGATGTGACGGGAAGAAGATGAACCCACAATCCACCAAGAAAAAGCAAAGAGAGAGATAAGGAGAGACAAAAAGAAAAAAAAAAAAAAAGCCAGCAAACAAGACAGTGGAGCAGTCGTGTGCCCTACGACAGATCTATATATTTTTTGCATTGTCACAAGGCATGTCATGTCATGCCATGTCATGTTAGGTATTTGGTCTGAAGATCAGCGTTCATTTGCACACAGTTTGACATGTTATTTTCATGTTGATGTTGTTTCTTCGGGTTTTCTATTGGAGTTGGTGGTGGTGATGTTGGTGTTGTTGTTGTTGTTGTTGTTGTTGTTGTTTTGCAGCAGTCTGTGTTGGCCAAAGTGGTTTGAAAATGTGGTGGCAGAAAGAAAGAAAGACACAGCGTCTAGGCTGCTAGATGGGGGGGGGTGGGAGAGTGCGTGCAGAAGCTACGTTGTTGAGTTGAACACAGACAGACTGACTGATGTGGTGATGGCATGAAAAAATAAATAGGTAAATAAATGAATAAAAACAAAAAAAAAAACAAAAACAAACAAACAACAACAACAAAAAAAATATATATATATAGAAATCAGTCACTATAGGACTTTCTCCCCTTTTGGTAGTAGAAATTGTGGATGTCAGAGAAAAGAATAACACACACACACACACACCCCCCAAAAAAAAAAAAAAAAAAAAAAACAACAACAAAAAAAAAATGCAGATCAGGGAAACGAACCCTGGTCTCCCCGTTTGACAGGTGGACACGCTAACAACTAGACTACCGAACAAGTATCAGAGGCCACCTTCCACTTAAGCTTATAAAGAAAGACACAGCGTGTAGGCTGCTAGATCGTGAAGGGTGGGGGGAGTGCTTGCAGAAACTACGTGGTTGAGTTGAACACACGGGCAGACAGACTGATGTGGTGATGGTGTGACTGGCGCAGGGAGCAGAATAATAAGCTGGAGGCGAGCCTTGATTCAGCGGCAGGCAGGCAGGCAGGCCGGCAGGCAGGTGTAGATCAGGGAACAGGCTAGATTCAGCAGAACAGATGGACCGGTGGTGGGGGTGGGCTGAGGAAAAAACAAGATTGGCGGCGGCGGCGTCGTCAGCAGCAGCAGCAGCAGCAGCCGCCGCCGGGAGGGAGGGAGGGAGGGAGGGGAGGGAGGGAGGGAGTGAACGCGTGTGAATCCGAGTGGCATAGTGGTGGCATATGGTAGATATATATTGAGGGTCGGAAAAGAATCCTTTATATAAGAGACTGCGGCCCCCCCCCTGATCGACTGGTGTTATTATCCAATCGTTCGAAAGTCTGGCACCATCGTAGAAATGATTGGTCGTATCAACAACCTCACCTAATGCCAAGGACAACGTCAATGTCAAGGCTGAGTATTTGTTCCGATTTGGGGGAGGGGAGAAAACACACACACACACACACACACACACACACACACACACACACACACACACACACACACACACACACACACACACACAGAGAGAAAAGAGAGTACCGACACATTCCTTCGCAAAACTGCTGCTGTTTGTTAGTTCCTTCCTTCCTTCCTTCCTTCACATGATTATTCCCTCCACCCTCTCACTCCCATCCTCTCTCTTGCTTGCTTCCAATGGGGCTGGGGGAGAGAGAGAGAGAGAGGGAGTAAGGGGGTGCGGTGGAGGGCTGGCTGGGCTGCTTGTTCGCCGGGCGAGACGACGCGGCGGCCTGCGTGTGTTTGATTGGTCGAAGAAAAGGCGCTCCCTGAACGTTGATTGGTAGAAAGTCGAGTGCCGCGCGCGCACACACGTACACGGGCGCACGGACTACTACTAGTAGGCCTATAAGTAGGCTGAGGGGCGGGCGGAGGGGTTTATTTGTCTCTCTGAGCTTGATCGTTGAAGAAGACAGCCAAGTGACTGACTGACCCATGGCTCGTACCAAACAGACTGCACGTAAGTCCACTGGAGGGAAGGCTCCGCGCAAGCAGCTGGCCACCAAGGCTGCCGAAAGAGTGCTCCTGCTACCGGAGGTGTGAAGAAGCCCCACAGATACAGGCCCGGCACAGTGGCTCTCCGTGAGATCCGCCGTTACCAGAAGAGCACGGAACTGCTGATCCGTAAACTGCCCTTCCAGCGTCTGGTCCGTGAGATCGCCCAGGACTTCAAAACCGACCCTGCGTTTCCAGAGCTCCGCCGTCATGGCCCTGCAGGGAGGCCAGCGAGGCCTACCTGGTCGGACTCTTTGAGGACACCAACCTGTGTGCCATCCACGCCAAGCGTGTCACCATCATGCCCAAGGACATCCAGCTGGCACGCCGTATCCGTGGGGAGCGTGCTTAAGTCGCTCTTTGGCAGCAGCAGCCCTCTTTCCTCCTTTTCATCATCAGGTCCTTTTCAGGACCACCTTCAACTTCTCAGGTGGACTGGTCAGTCTCGTTGCTTGCTTGTAAAATGACCAGTGGCTCGAATAGCTCACAAGATTTAAACAAACACAAAACCAAACACAACAAAAATCTACAACAACCTTTCCATCAAGGCATCTTCACGACTTGTCACATAGACAGAATCAAAAATAAAAAAAAAAAAACGTACATCTATAGGCTATGACGTAAATAAACATACGTGTGTGTGTGTGTGTGTGTGCATTCTTCCACTTAAAATTTTACGGTGTAATTCAAACAGAAAAAAAAAAAAAAAAAAAAAAAAAAAATGCAAAGCGTATAAACGTACTCCCCACTCAGTACGGTAGTTTCAAACAAAACAAAACAAAACAAACAAACAAACAAAAAACAAAAAAAAAGAAAAAAAAGAAAGAAAGAAAGTGTATATACAACAATTCAGTCACTATAGCACTTTCTCCTTGTTGTGTTTGGATGTTTGTGTGTGCATTTTCGTCCGTTTATAATTTTTTTTATTTATTTATTTTTTAACGGTGGAATTAAAGAAATTAAAAAAAAAAACAGAAAAAGAACAACAAAGGAAGGAAGGAAGAAAGAAAGAAAGGAAAAGAAAAGACACTCGGGTAGTACACATCATTACCAAGAACGGTTTCGTCAGTGTCGTGCTGACTGCCGCCTGACCGACTTTTTGGCACTGACAGCACACAGACTGAGCGAGCGCATGGGCCGAAGGTGTTGGCACACACGAGACTGACACCAGGCTACACAGTAGTCTCTTCAACACGGGACAGACTCAGGAGGAGCAGTATCAACACCGGCCAGACACGGGATGAAAAGGTGTCAACATGGGCCAG
>JADBJO010022435.1:22500-27946 GCA_016801955.1 Conus betulinus | reverse complement strand
TTATTGGGTCCTTTTGGTAGATAGACTGAAGCAAGATTCAAAATTAAATTTGATGAGAATTTTACCATAATGGTGAACACGACGGTCAGAACATTGTTCAAAAAACTGGAGGGTGGTAATATCCAGGTATAACAGGCAGTTTATCACTGCTTACATTCAATGATTGTAGTAATAACACTTGAATATTTTCAGATGATAAATATTGCTTTAAGTAATATATATTTTTTTTTTGTAATAGAGCGACAGTTCCATTGTAGGATTTTTATGTTAGTGTTTTTCTTTTTCTTCTTCATAATAAATAGTGTCTCAATATCAATGTTCTATTTTTTTCACTAGTAGGTGATCATGTCTAAAAGGTATTTGAAATAGAAAAGTAGGAGAATAAAACCTGAGAAAGGAAAACAAAGTGGGCAGGTCTCCTCTAAATCTCTTCCTAAAAAAAAACAAAAAAAAAAAAAAACACACACACACACAAAGTATGCCTGTTTTTGTTTCCAAAGACCTCGCAGACATTTCAACCCCTATAGCTATTGTACAAACAAAATTGTCCGTTTATGGCATGAAGGCCCAAGAGGAAGTGAAGTGAACAACCAAAGCCGGGAGGGGGCATGAACGCAGGCGGAGGGGGGCACCAACGGTCAGCTCTGCGTCGTCTCTGCCTCCATCGAGGTCGCTCCCAGAAGAGGCGATGCAGGTGGCGGCCAAGGTTCCCTGCCATGTACCTCGCACCTTCAGCGTTTGGGTGGATGTAGTCCTGGAAGTGGAGGCCCCTGTGCATGCCGTCGTAGCCTACGTAGGTCACGTTCTTCGTACCCCGCTTGAGGATCTCTGAATAGGTATACGCGTTGTAGACGGTTCTTTTTGCTTCCAGTACGTTTGATTTGACTGGTAAAGCTCGGCTTACTACAACGTGGGCTTTTGGAAATATCGCCTTAATTCCTTTCACTGCTGAAGCCATTTGAGAACCACATTCTGCTGCATCCTTTGCTTTCAGGTCGTTGATGCCTGTGTGGAGCACCACACAGTCAGGTGAAGGCTTAAGTTCCTCACTGGCAGACTTCGCCACATCCTCTATTTTATCTACAGTGAAGGCATTGCGGAAGGCCACCTGTAGACCGTATGCGTTTCCGAGTCTGGCTGCATCTATTTTCTTCATCGTCGAGTCATGCAGTTTTAGTACACGGGGCGAATCTGATGGTGTGTAGTGGTTCTGACGCATTTTCTTTTCTTCAGGTACTATGACGTGTTTTGGAAGTGACGTCATTTACTGCCTTGTTCTTTGGAATAGGCTTCTCTGATTTTTTTTTTTTGGCATCCTTTTCGATACTTCGACTCACCTCTGGATGGGGAGTCTGGTCGGCTCTGATGAAATGGTGTTGGTGTTGGTAAAGGTGAGGATGATGAGGAGCCACAGCTTCTGCGTAGGACCGGGTCTGTGGAGGTTGGACTATGCGGGTCTCCTGTGTTTGGGTCCCACTGCTTTTTGGTTTTCCGTCCGCATTTTTCTTGAAAGTAGCAATTGTTCTTGTTTGCTCTTCGACCAATTTCTCTAGTTTAGAAATTCGCGCACATAACTCCATTATTATTTTCTCCAACCTTTTCCCACCACTTTCTATCTCAACATCTTCGGCTAACCTGTGCTCCAGCCCAGAGTCATTTTCTTCCTTTTTGTCCAAGCGGCCGTTGATCGCCTGAGCCAAGTTTTCCTCATTTTCGTTTTCCCAGTAAGGTCATACCACCTTCGTTCCCACTCTGTTGGCCAGATGATTGCTTTCTGTTCTTGCTTTGATCTTTTTTTGTCTTCTTTTTCATCTGTGATGTCGTTTTCGTCATTTTATTCTCTGCTACTGTCAAAGCGCGTTTCTAGCTCGTCGCCATCTTGGTCACGTGTGTGTGTGTGTGTGTGTGTGTGTGTGTGTGTGTGCGTGCGTGTGTGTGTGTGTGTGTGTGTGTCTGTCTGTCTGTCTGCGTGTGTATGTGTGTGTGTGTGTGTGTGTGTGTGTGTGTGTGTGTGTGTGTGTGTGTGTGTGTGTAGAAAAAGAACAGGGTTGTCTTTAACTTAGTCTCTTATCTACTGATAAGATAAAGATAACCAAAGAGATAACACGTTTTGTAAAGTACATACCGGTCACAATCGTCCCGAATGCCAATGATTTGTGGGGAAATTAATGTTGGCTAACATTTAAAAAAATAAGAAAAAGAAAAAAAAAAAATATGCTGATGTGTCAAGTGCTAGCATGTCAACAAACTCTCTAACGAGTCCATTCCAGGGTGTCCCTTCTGATGCTGTTCTTTTCCTCAGAAACTTTGGGGAAATACCAGACTCCATAGAACTTCCCTAAGGCACAGGGCGCGGTAGGAGGTGATGTATACTGTGTCAATAGAGCGTAGAGGGTTTCCTTGTTCGCGGTACACTGTGTGAGGTGTATACCGTGACAGTAGAAAGTAGACTGGTCTAGGCTACATGACACACTGTGTGAATTGATAGAATAGTGTCAGTAGAGAGTCAACTGTCCCCTGGTACTGGTGCACTATGTGAGTTAATGTATACAGTGACACTAGGGAAAGCACTGTTCTGTGGCACACAGAGCAATGTGTGAAGTCAGGTACACTGTGTCACCATGAACTAGATTGTTCTCTGGTACATGGTGCGCTGTGTGAAGTGACGCATGCTGTGTCATTAGGGAGTAGACTGTTCTGTGGCACTCTGTGCAAGTGTACGATAATGTACACAGCGTCACGGTGAAATAGACTGTTCCATGGTGCATAGTGTCAGGTGTGGGTGATGCATACAGTGTCACCACGCAGTATACCCTCCCCAAGAACATGGTGCACCGTGTGATATGATACATACGGTATTATTTTCACTGGCGCATGTGTTGTGGAAAGAGAGAGAGAGAGAGAGAGAGAGAGAGAGAGAGAGAGAGAGAGAGAGAGAGAGAGAGAGAGAGAGAGATGAGTTTATTCCCAAATAGGCCACGGCATCTTGTGAAGGGGTACGTGGACATCCTATAAACGTTTTTTTTTTTTTCAAAAAAGCAAGTGGGCATACATTCACACAGGAAATAAATCTGATTAAGTACCAACAATAACATGCAGAAAACTGAATAGGGAAAGCAAGAAAAGTGTTATATTCCTAAGACGTTGTTAATTTTCTAGACGTACATGTCTTAAGCAGGAAAAGTTGAAAAATGTTTCACGTCGTGAGACTTTTGTGAGGACCTTAGCAAACTAAGTTTGAACAAAGAGGGTTGTCGATGGTACTCGGTTTTATATAGCTTTCGCGAGAAAACAAAATCTACCTATTTTTTCCTCTGCTTCTTACACACTGGACAAGTAAAAACACTTCTGTGACAGTTCTGTATCTAAAGCAATGTACCATTAAATCTGAGATTCCAAGCCGGAATCGTGTGTGGTTATGCATTTCAAATGTGGGTTCAAATCCAATAATAGATAGGGCTTCAAAGCAGGCTATCACAAAAATGTCTATACATGTCATAGCTACTGCTGGTCTGATTATGTTCAGTCCAGTTTTGCCAGCTAGTCTAGTGACCGTTGGCGAAATGTACGAATAAACTCATGAACGTTTCCAATCCCCTGAGTGTACCAAACGAACCCAAGCCATATCCAAACAAATACGTTCGCTCTTGAGTCCCAAAACTGCTTTACCTCTGAGATCTAAATCATATAAAACATATATGTTTTACGTGGAACTCTTTGTGTTCTCATCTCTACTCCGGAATTTCTTTAAGATGACATCATCATCTAATGACAGAATAAACAATTCAAATGCCTCTACAGACAGCATAGCGCCATATTTCCAATCCTGATCACTTCAGTTGCTTGCTCATAAACAAATAAAGAAAGTAACACTGGACTGGATGCATGCATATCCCTGTCTTAGTTCAGCTGTACATATGATGCGATCTTTAAATTCTGCACCACATCGAACACTTGCTTTAACTACATCACAGACAATTCTAATATACATTTGCACGGCTTTCCTTAAACATAATTTAATATAATTTAATATAATTTAATAATAATATATATATAATACACTAAACTGGGCAAACAATGTGTCTGTTAATAGAATCAAATGCCTGTTTCAAAATGTATAAATGCTACATAAAATTTGTGATCGTAAGAAAAATGTTTTTTTGAACAAGAGCTAGCAAGGTAAACATGTGGTCAATGGTTGAATATCCTTTCTTAAAAACAGCCTGATGCTGGCCTGTGATATCATTGTAATCTACCCATTCTTGCAATTGCTTGTTAACAATCGTGTTAAATATTTTGCTGCCAACATTACTGTTTGAAGTAATGTCAACAATGTCATTAGGGAACAGACTTCCTCTGGTACCGGTGCATGGTATGGGGTGATGTATACAGTGTCAGCAGGGAATGGAGTGTTCTCTGCTGCATGCTCCACCATCTGAATTGCCGTATAAAGACATACCAGGGAGTACATATTTCCCTGGTACATTGTGCACTATGTGAAGTGATGTATGCAGTGTCGCTAGTGTGTAGACTGTTCCCTCGCACTAAGTGCACTGTGTGAGATAATGTAAGCAGCGTCACTATGAAGTAGATTGTTCCATGGTACACAGTGCGATGCGTAGGTGAGTGACACCAGGGAGTGCACTCCATTAATATACGATGCACTACGTGATATCATGTATTCACAGTCACACACAACACAACAACAACAACAACAACAACAACAACAACAACAACAACAACACACACACACACACACACACACACACACACACACACACACACACGCGCGCGCGCGCGCGCGCGCGCGCGCGCGCGCGCGCGCGCGCGCGCGCACACACACACGAGTGGGTGGGTGTGGGTGTGAGATGATTGATACAGAGTCACTATGAAGCAGTGTCTATGGGGAGTAGACTGGTCCATGGTACATGGTACACTGTGTGAGGTGGTGTGTGCAGTGTCTATGGGGAGTAGACTGGTCCATGGTACATGGTACACTGTGTGAGGTGGTGTGTGTGCAGTGTCTATGGGGAGTAGACTGGTCCATGGTACATGGTACACTGTGTGAGGTGGTGTGTGCAGTGTCTATGGGGGGAGTAGACTGGTCCATGGTACATGGTACACTGTGTGAGGTGGTGTGTGCAGTGTCTATGGGGAGTAGACTGGTCCATGGTACATGGTACACTGTGTGAGGTGGTGTGTGCAGTGTCTATGGGGAGTAGACTGGTCCATGGTACATGGTGCACTGTGTGAGGTGGTGTGTGCAGTGTCTATGGGGAGTAGACTGGTCCATGGTACATGGTGCACTGTGTGTGAGGTGGTGTCTGCAGTGTCTATGGGGAGTAGACTGGTCCATGGTACATGGTACACTGTGTGAAATGATGCATAGTGTGACTAGTGTGCCGACTGTTCCCTGTTCATAGTGCACTGTGTAGGTAATGAACAC
>JADBJO010022435.1:2500-7500 GCA_016801955.1 Conus betulinus | reverse complement strand
AAGGCCCCATTTGAAAAGCTGTGATCAATGACAATGAATATATGATGCAAATCTGAATGAAATTGTCATATCAATATAAGCATAAAAACTAGGTCAATTAGTCTTTGTTGAACTCTCTTATATAAGAAGTTATGCATCTTACACCTTGGTTTTTCCATACATAACTGAAACCATAACTATCCAAAAACATTACAAAGTTTCGAAGTTCAATGGCGGCCTTTTCCGATCATTGACAAAGAGAATAACTTTGTATATACTTTGTGGCAGTTCGTTTGCCTCCATTCGGGTCAATTTCAACTAGTATCGAATACAAGAGGCTCTAGAATTAACAGACAGGGGGAATCGATTCAATTCACCATATAAGATCGTTCGGTGTTTTGATACGTACCCCTGAATGTTTGTTAAAGAGTACCCCTAGATACTTCTTTAACAAACAAATGAACACTTTCACTCACTGATGAAACATCTTCTAAACACCAAATCTTAGCAACATATAGAAGTATAGACTGAATCTGTTATTTGAAGATATCCAGGAGTAATTTCACAGAGATATTATATAACTGATTCAACTTATAGATAACGCTTCTTCTTCTCCTGCGTACGTAGGCTGATACTCCTGCAGGCACTCCTTGTATAGACAGGCAAGTATTAAACTCATTGCCTAACAAAGGGAGTAGAGTTTTGTGTGTATTACCGTTTTTTTTTTTTTTTTGGGGTTTTTTTTTTTCCCCGCCATTAAGGCAGCCATACTCCAACTTCGGGTAAGTTACATCCTATGTGTAACGTGTCATCCATACCAACGGCCAAACTGGCCTTCTCTTCCGAAAGTTGGTGATGGAATTTACGTGTGTGCAAGATATTATGCGTGCGTTCACACACGGAACCTCGGTCTATAAGCTCATTCCAAGGACTGTATGGGAAATGGAGTCAGAACAATGTTAACTCCGAGGGAACCCCCCCCCCCCCCCCCCCCCCCCTGTACCGAAACAGCTCGGCGGAAATTCGATCCTGCAACCCCAGGATTACGAGTCCGGTGCTCTACCACAGAGCTATTCCGGCCCCCATAAATAATACGAATGGCAGCTCGTTCCCCTTTATTGGCTGAGTCTTGGCATGCAAGCTTAAAACTCAGTCTTGTGGAAAACAAGTCACCAAGGTATTGATATGAATTCAATACATCCATCTTAACGTTGCCCTAAAACCATTGCTCTCTGCTTGCTAGTATCATCATCCTTTTCTAAAAACCATAATGCTAGATTTGTTTTCTTTCTTTCTAAATTAACGTAACTTGTATCTGGCATGCAGCTCTTTGAAGACTATTTAGTTGCCCCTGCAGCAGTACTACAGTTTCTGATAATACTGTAATGCCATCAGCAAACAAAGAATAAAGAATTCAATCATATCTATATTGACACTGCCACCACCTCTACCCTCATTTATGATTTCAAGCGAAAGTTTGTTGATAAATACAGAAAACAGAAGAGGTCAACAAATATCAACTTTTTTCCACACCATTCGTACAATTAAAATAACATGTGTAATGTGTACCACAACGAATTCGAGCTTTAACAACATCATATATACTTCTAATACATCTGTACATTACTTCTCATTCCATTCTTTAATAAAATAGGCCACAATATTTTTTTTTAATGGTGTAGAACGCTTTGTCGAAATCAATGAAAGCTGCATGCGTTTTTTTTCTATTTAATGAAAATTGCTTTTAAATGACTGCTAACAGCGTCAAAATGTGGTCGGTTATAGACTAATTTCGTTTAAACCATGGTGTACAATACCATAGTATGTTTCCTGAGTGTTCAAACAACAACAACAAAACAAAAAACAGCCAAAGGTGCCACCTAAGAAGCACACACACACACACACACACACACACACACACACATTTTCACAAGTAGAACACACACACACACACACACACACACACACACACACACACACACAATCATGAAACAGCAAAGCAAGCTACATTTTCTTGTGAAAAGTAGAACATATAAAACAAATAACCTCTTAAAACACAAGCGCTGAGGACCAGTTCTTGGAATGAATCCACAAGGGACTGAATTAGATTAAACCAATAAATTCCAAGGATAAGTAACTGAGCATCATTCCAGCAATTTACAGAGCAGTTTTGTGTTGCAATGACCGCAAGAAATATGCAATTATAAACAAAGCTAGCTCTTATCTTTGATTGAAGAAATAGGGCGAGATAAGCATTCATATCTGCAGTGGTAGATAATTCTGCCTAAGTAAAAGTATGTGCTTGAGGGAGTGGATGGGGATAATAAATGCTTCTCAAAATGAGCCGGTATTTTGAAACCTGATTGTTTCTCCTCAGTGACCTCGTAAAGTGCTAACTTGACTCTTCCGCCTTTTCATTTTTAAGCAGAATGCTGTCCCAGAAAAAGACTGGTGTGCAATACCATAGTATCTTTGATGAGGTTTCAAAAACCCAACCATTATGTAATAAAGTATTTAATTTACTTATTATATTATTATTATTATCATTATTATCATTATTTATCATTATTATTATTATTATTATTATTATTATTATTGTCATCATCATCATCATCATCATCAGCAGCAGCAGCAGCAGCAGCAGCAGCAGTAGTAGTAGTAGTAGTGTTATTATTGTTACTATTATTATGGTTGTTGTTGTTGTTGTTGCTGTTTTTGTTCTTATTATTATCTCCCTTTTTATTATTTACCTAATATATATATATACACACACACACACATACACACACACACACACACACACACACACACACACACACACACACACACACACACACACACACGCACACACACATATATATATATATATATATATATATATATATATATTTATTTATCATATGTATGATATACATTTTCCATTTACTTCATCCTCAATTTTTTTTTTCCTCTCAATTTTAAATCTTTGCCAAGTCATTACTATTATGATGGAAGAATTGTTAACCTGCACTTATTTTCCCCCACTACTTAATTGTTCAGCATGATATATATGTATGTGTGTATGTATGTATACATACATACATACATACATACATATATATATATATATATATATATATATATATATATATATATATATATATATATATATAATGCTTTTGTTATGAGTACCTTTATCACCAACATTAGTGCCGTTGTTAGCATTGACATTACCATCACTATTCTTGCGTCACTATCGCCACTGCCGCTATGACTGTTGCCACTCAACCATGCTGTTTAAGAATCCTCTGTTCCACTCTCCTTTCTCCCATACTACAAATGCTGTTGCCATATTTTCACCAGAAGTGGTAGTAATTCTGTCTTTATGTATTGATTACTTTTCAATAGCTTGGTCATCATCATTGCCATACATGATATAATTATCATCATTACTGCCTTGACTCACACATCACCCCCCCCCCCCCCCCCCCCCCCTTAGTATTCGGATTTGTTCTAGTATCAGTATAAGTACTATTACTCTCTTTATTATTAGTAGTAATATTTTTACTTTATATATATATATATATATATATATATATATATATATATATATATATATATATATATATATATATATATATATATATGTGTGTGTGTGTGTGTGTGTGTGTGTGTGTGTGTGTGTGTGTGTGTGTGTGTGTGTAAACATCAAAACAAAGAACTCAACAATCGCGTTGAATATTTACCAATAGTTCGACCTCTTGGGTCTTCCTCGAGGGACATAAATGGTTCAGTTGCAGGAAGCAGCTTCCGTTCAAACGTTTTTTTTTTTAACAGTTCACCACAGTTCCAATGGTTAGAGAAAGAACAACGGTGGAAGGGGTAGTAAGCTACGGGGAACACGAGAAAATAAGGAGAGAGAGAGAGAGAGAGAGAGAGAGAGAGAGAGAGAGAGGGGGGGGGGGGGGGGGGGGGGGAAGGGTAAAAAAGTGAGGGTGGAAGGGGGAGGGTGTTAGGTTGTTACTGTGGGGGGGGGGAGGGGGGGCGGTAGTAGCAATATAACAAAGCAAGAAGAGATAAGAAGTGCACTGCAAGACAATAAGTCTGATAATACCTTCCATACCGAATAAGAGACGCCCAATAGGACGGCATGGCATGAAAATCGTACACAAATATACAAATGAATATATAACATAGGAAGTGAGTCACCCCACTCATCCCTCTCCACAAACCCACCCCCATACATTGAAATCAATATAAAACAAGGATTAAACTAGCAATAACAACACCAACACCAACAACACCCATACCAACGACGACATCAACAGCAACCCCCCCCCCACACACACACACACACACACACACACACACACACACACGCGCGCGCGCGCGCGCGCGCGCGCGCACGCACACACGCACACATACACATTCACATACACATAGTCTCATTCACTCACTCACTCACTTTTTTCAGTAAACGAGATGAAGTCGGCATTTAAAATGATATTGCGTGGAGCCATATGAATAAAAAAAAAAAAAAAAAATTTCAGGTTTCGAAATACCGGTATCTGACCAGGAGTTATATGTTAGTGAGCTTTCTCCCCATTGGAGATGGTCTCCCCGCTTTGGAGACTATATGCTTGCTGAAGGTTCATTTGAGAAGCATTTATTTATTCCCCATTCACCCACTCAAGCACATACTGTCAGTCAGGCAGAATCATCTACCACTGCAGATATGAAGGCTTATCACCCCCCTATTTCTATAATCTGAGACATAAGAGCAAGCTTTGGTCATAATTCATATATATATATATATATATATATATATATATATATATATATATATATATATATATATATATATATATATATATATATATATATATGATGATATATATGTTGTTATCCTAATATATATCCAAGGATATATATATATCCAAGCCTACTATTCCAAGGATAAGTATCCAAGCACTATTCGCCATGAGATGTCATATATATATATATATATATATATATATATATATATATATAGAGAGAGAGAG
>JADBJO010022434.1:22500-27947 GCA_016801955.1 Conus betulinus | reverse complement strand
GTTTCATAAACCACCAGGCAGGTGGACAATTCAGGAGCTCTAAGTTCTAAGGATTCATTTCGACGAATATTTATTGCCTGGTCCTTAACATTTGTTTCAAACTGGGTGAGTTTTCAGTAAATGAAGGAAAATAAAATTGTTATAAAAGTCTGATGGACCTGTGTGTATGCAATGAGGATGTGTATTCCATAAAGTTCTCATGTGAACGCTAGGGGAGAGAGAGAGAGAGAGAGAGAGAGAGAGAGAGAGAGAGAGAGAGAGAGAGAGAGAGAGAGACAGACAGACAGACAGACAGACAGACAGACAGACAGAAGAAGAAGAAGAAGTAAAAGAAGAAGAAGAAAAGAAAGAGGAGGAGCAAGAGGAAAGAGGAGGCGGAGGAGGAGGAGGAGAAGGAGGAGGAGGAGGAGGAGGAGGAGAAGGAGGAAAAGGGAAATAAATCAGTTACAAACAGAAATTCAGACAGTAGTGGGTTGTTTCCCCTCAAGATGAACTCTCGCTTAATGCAAAGTCAGTCGCTCACATTAAATGCAATAATACAGAAAATGATACTGCAGACATTTTTCAAATCTGGCACACTGCGCAACGTATTTTGTCAATTTTTCCCTCGTGGTTTGAGATGAGATGCCTTTTATCGTCTTCAACTTTGTGAATGTATTTGTTGAGAAATCACTGTGAGTGGGACCTGTCTGTAACGATCCCCAAAAATCCCGAAAAAAAACGCATCAACAGCAGCCTGGGTTTCAAACAGGAGGAAGGCTTAGTTGGAAAGTGAATTTAATACAAAGAGACAAAGAGACAATATTCCAGAAAAGGATTGACCTTTTAAAAATAAAAACGCTGGGGGGGGGGGGGGGGGGGGGGGGGGGGGCGGGAAAGGGGGTGGTCTCAGTTTAATGGGATAATCTTTACTTTATTCCTTCACGGCGTCCGTTTAAAAATGAAGACAGTTACTATCCGTGTTGTCTCTACGGTTCACAATTGTTCTCCCTATTTTGGCCGGGAAAACAGTTATTGTCCGTAAGCAAAACGAACAAACAAACAAACGAAAAAGCAATCAAAACTAAACACTAAGAGTTTATGACCTTTGGGGTCACAGCTGTAATCATGGTACACAGAGTGCACAGCTGTTTTCCCTGTAAACGACGTTTTCCTCGCGATAATATTAGTTTTCCTCAGGAAAACTAGGATAACAGTTATCATTCCAGGGAAATAAGGAAAATGATTATTATCGTCAGTGAAAACAATTACTATCCTCAAGGGAAAAAAAAACAGCTGTGGTCCTAAGGAAAATAGTTGCAATTCAGATGGTACCAGTTTTTCTCCTTTTTTTTCACAATTTGGGGTCGAAGATGACAGCTGCTTTCCAGAGCAGAATAGCTGCTATTGCTATAGACCCTAACATTCTCTCATATCCCTCTCCTACCTCTACTCTACCCGTCACCCCCCACCACACACACACCACACACACACCACACCACCACACCACCTGCCCTTTCCCCTAATCCTTAAACCCTGGTTCAGCCCCACCCAGATCATGTTTCTTCTGTACTGTCTTTTCGTCCCTGTCTCCACCATTCCATGTGTCACAAAGCGAGTTGTCATCATCTGTTTCAGTGTTTCTTTTCCCACATCTGATCAACAGCCAACAGCGGTACCGAGGGAGAACAAAGTTCAAAATATCTATTGTGCTTCAGTTCCAATGATCTCTTCACTCCTTCACTTCAGTTTACTTCATGATCTGGATCATGCAGTCACAACTTTTTTTCTTTCCACTTCTGTATATAGCATTGACATAGATGGTGGCTATTTCTGGTGGACTCTGCCAGAGCAAGTAACATTTTCCGATGTATGCCAATAAACTCGTACCAAACGTGATGCGCAGGAGCCTACGTTCTCTGACGGGTATTTTGACGAGACAAAGGCTCTGGACAGGTTGAAAACTTCAGATCAACTCGATCCTGTCTCTGTTGCCATGTTCCTGAACAGAAGCCATACCTCAGCTCCGACGTTGGTGATCGAGAGCTGCTGGTATGTCTCACCAATGCACCATGGTATCCATCTGTATTTCACGAGGAAGGCTGAACTTTTAAATGACAGGGGATAGAGCTGAAGCAAAAGGTTCTGTGACAAAACAGAGGCGACGTGTTTCGAAATTGATTTTTTTTTTTTTTTTTAATTTTTTATTGTTAGTTGTTCCATTGGTTTGGCGGCTGAATTATCTTCCCTCTGTTTCACGAGTTTGTAACCTCCCCTTGGTTCCCATCTGCCATGGCTGACACCGGTGTAAAGCCACCAAGGATGGCCAGGCGAAAAGTGGCATGTTTCAGTGAATACTGCACATGAATTCCATTGGTTTTAGAAAAACAGCAGATTTAGAATTCAAAGCAAAGTAAAGTAAATAGATAAATGAAATAAAATGCATAGATACATAGACAGACAGGGCAAACAGACAGACAGACAGATAGATTAATAGATAAATAGATCAATAGATAGATAGACGGATAGATAGAAAGATGCACACATACATACATACATACATACATACATACATACATACATACATACATACATACACACATACATACATACATACATATTAGTCTTTGATGGTAAGAAATGGAATGGACGCAAATATTTTTCAAGAGGATACAAAAGAAAGTATCAGTGGTGACGGAAGTTGTTGGGTTGAAAAGAAAAATTTGTTGTTCCTCCTGGCCGCTTTATTTACTGTGATGAATTCAATATTCCGAAGTGAAATATCAAAAAAACAAACGAATACAAAAAAAAAAAAATCTAATCCCCGATCATATTAGGGCTTCTTTTCTGAGAATTCTAAACAACGCTTTCTGTTGTAGTTTCAAAATGCAACTTGCTCTTCGATTATTCCTCCTTTTTTTCACCCTGCACTCCCGTCTACCCCTTATTCCCCCAACCTTCCATGTGAGATCTCAGGCGCGCGCGCACGCGCGCACACACACACACACACACACACACACATTTTCATATAAAAATGCAAATTGGGTCTCTTTATGAATCGATCTTGTCCGACACACATTTCCATAGCATTGAAAATGAAGGTATAGATGCATATTATACAGAGTTTTGTCAACATCTCTTACAGGCTGCCGGAAAATCTATTCCTATTTGTAAAGATGCCCAACAATGGAAATATGTTGGTAATTCATGGTGGAATTTAGATTGTGCAATAGCTGTAGCTCTTAAAAAAGAAGCCTATAAAGCCTGGCTGAAAGTAAGAACAGATGAAAATTTCCTAGCGATGAAACATGCCAAAAATAACAGTAACAGGGTCGTTGCCCGAGCGAAAAGAATACATTTCTCAGAATTTTGTAGATCCAAATATCGGAATCAAAAGATATCCATAAGGTTTGGAAAATGGTTAAAAAACTGAAAAATGGTTATTGCTTGCAACAGTACCCAATTAAGTTAGATAATAATGCTCTTCCATCCTCACAGGAGAAAGCTGAGGCATTCGTCAAAATATTTTCAGAAAATAACTTGCTGTCTAGTCTCAGTCCATCTATCAGGTGTTTTAGAGAGGAGGAAGAAAAACGAACTATCTATCAGGATCCACCACCAAATCATTTCCATTATTTAAACGCTCCTATTACATATGAAGAATTTTGTGAGACGTTAGAATCTTTTTCTTCAAATTCAAGTGCTGTTGGCCTAGATGGTATATCCTATCAATTGTTTATACCACTTGCCTTCACATTGGAAACGATTACTGCATTCATTTTACCAAAAATGTTGGTTTAATGGAACTCTCCCTAGTATCTGGAAGAGATCTGTTGTAGTCCCAGTTCCAAAACAAGGTAAGCCCAGGTCAGACATTGGTAGCTACAGGCCAATAGCACTAACCTCTCACGTTGGAAAGTTGTTAGAAAAGATTATCCAAAAACGTCTTCATATTTTTGTGAAAAAGAAAGTATAATCCCAGTGAATCAAGCGGGATTTCGCAAAGGTCGATGTACAATAGATCATTTAGTGAAACTTACAAGTCAAATTAAAAAGCAGTTTGCCAGACGGAAAAAGTACACTTGCTACCTTTTTGATATCAGAAAAGCGTATGATAGTATCTGGCACGCTAGACTACTTTACAAATGAAAGAAATAGGAATTAATGGAACGATGTTTCAATACTTTAAAAGTTTTTTTTTTTTCGCAGAGATCCATATGTACAAGAATAGGGAAAGTTTACTCGTCTTTTCAGAGCATTGATATCGGAATTCCACAGGGCTCTATTATAGCCCCCATGTTGTTTAACATTCTTATTTATGATCTTCCAAAGATATTATCAAAAAGTGTGAGTTTAGTACAATATGCTGATGACATTGCTATGTGGATAAATACAAATATCCGAAAGAATACAGGCAAGAGGATTACGAATCATGTACAGAAGATATATCAGTTAGAGATAGATAAATTAAACAAATTTATGGAAAATAACGGACTTATTCTCTCAGGTGAAAAAACACAGTTAATTTTTTCAATAATGGAGACAACCCGATGTATTTGCCAAGCTTCAAATTGAATGATTCTGAATTGCAGTACTCACAAAACATAAAATTTCTGGTGTGTGAACTAACCCCTAAACTGAACTGGCGTTTTTACATTGAAAGCTTGATAGCTAAAACAAGGAAAACGTTTAAACTTACTGAAAATTATTTGTATTCAGCCGTGGGCTCAAGATACAAAAACCCCCTGCACCTAGCTGTTTCCCTAATAAAGATCAAAACTAGTGTACGGACAAGAAGTTTATTTTTCAGCTCCTCAAAGTCTACTGAAAAAATTGCAAAGTATAGACAGCAAAGCTATCAAATTAGCGCTTGGTGTCCCAGTGCACACAAACACATTGAAGGTGTACAAAGAAATTAATATGTTATCACTGTCAGATCAACGTAGATTAGCTGTGGCCAAATATGTCGCAAGAAGTCTTTCAGTACCAAATTCAGTCGAAAACGAAGTGTTGATGGATTCAAATGTTGAATATCCCAAAAGAGCTCAACAGCTAGTTTATCTTTGTCCCGTTCGAAATTACACGAAAGATTCTTTTGAAAAATGCAATATTGATGTCACTTCTCTCTCACCTGCTCTGCTGTTTTCCCCCCCCGATGCCTCCATGGGAACATAGACAAGCTATCTTTGATGTAGATTACACTGATGTCCGGAAAAATGATAACATTAACATTTTAACTTCTAAAGTGAGAGAAAACTTAGAAAACAAATATTCAGATTATTTACAAATTTTTACGGATGGTTCTGTTTGCCAGTTAAGTGCAGGTTCAGGTTTTGTTATTCCGGCTTTAAAAGTTCAAAAAGCATACAGCCTTGGAAAAGGATTTTCTATTTTTTTACGGCAGAATTGTATGCTATTCTTATGGCGTTACTCTTTATTTGTGATAGTAATAATTCTTTCTGTAATAT
>JADBJO010022434.1:0-15000 GCA_016801955.1 Conus betulinus | reverse complement strand
AACTGATGGTTTATTTATTTAAGTGGTGACTTTAACCAAATGGTCAACACAGATCTAGTTGCAAAGTGAGACGACTGCAGGCGGATATCTAAACAAATCTTAAATAAATGTTAGCGAACCGCAAAAAAAAAAAAAAAAAAAAGAAAGAAAAAACCGTTTCGACCTCTTAGGTCTTCTTCAGGCAAGACACAAACAAATAGGGCAATGAAAATGAACGAGTTTGTCACTTAGCTTGTCTCTTCAGCGAAAGGTAGGCGTTGAAAAAAAACGAGGCTAGCCTCGTTTTCATTCAACGTCTACCTTTCGCTAGCCTCGTTTTCATTCAACGTCTACTTTTCGCTGAAGAGATCAAGCTAAGTGACAAACTCGTTCATTTTCGTTGTCCTATTTGTTTGTGTCTTGCCTGAAGAAGACCTAAGAGGTCGAAACGCGTCGTGTTTTGTCTTGTGACTCGTTTTTCCACGTTTCTTTTGGCGGTTCGCTAACATTTGTTTAAAAAATGGTCAACAGCTGATCTGCCTTTTCAAAATTCTGCTTGATTTATAGGAATTGTTCCATTTTTTATCGCAGTAGTATATCAATCTGTTTAAAATGATTTTTCCCCCATTACATTTCCAGCGTGAGAAGTTCGTGCAATTGGTCTGTAATTATTTTTATCACCTTTCGGCCTTCCCAATTTTGGTAAGATGAAGGTGGGCAGATAACAAAGAAGAAGAAGAAGAAGAAGAAGAAGAAGAAGAAGAAGAAGAAGAAGAAGAAGAAGAAGAAGAAGAAGAAAGAAAGAAGAAGAATGTTTCCATATTCGTGGATTGATGACCTGAACCCAGCATTTCTCCAATAACTCGAGCAACAGCTTTACCCAATTTTCAGGCAAATGTTTCAGTAAATCGTTAGAAATTGCGTCCCACGTTTTCTCGGTACCAAGACCAGCAACAGTGATTCGAGTGCAGAATGAACCTCGTTCATATGTAATGGCCATTGACACAGGTGTCACCTTGAGGAGAAACAGAATCCACCTGCGGATGAGATCGAAGCCGTTTGCTTACCAGCTGACTATCAGCAACAAACACCGGAAAACAGACCTAGGACAAGGTGGACTACCCGGTACAATGCCAACGACACAGCACCCAACAACTAACACCAGACCACTGCCCATCTAACCGATGTCAGGATACGCCAGCCAGCCAGGACCAACAGCCACACTGAAGCACTCAGCAAACACCAAACGAATTATCCTGCAAATCTCCAACAATCACAAGTTACAGAACACATGATAACAACAAGGTCAGGACAACTTGTCTAAACACCTGCAAGATGAAGAGATTGACCCTTCATTGTGGAAGAAACCAAAGTGATACAGTTTTAGCAAGTTTCATATATAATGTTGTTTTATTGACGGTTAATGTGTTTATTGTTCAGAATTTTGTAAAAAAAACTCCGTTCCTACTTCATTCACTAGTTGGACAAACATTCCACTATCTTGTGAAAGGGCAGATATGGTACTGGATTCGGCGACCAGAGGTATTCCGAGTTAATTCCCTTGCCTAATATTGACAACGATCTTCACAATTGTGTAACTTCCGATACGGAGTCCACGAACAGTCAATGCTCGGCACATGAAGTAAAGAACACACGCTGCTATCTTGTTTCACTCTGGGGGTCGGATGAAGATCATCCTCGAGACATCTTGCGTGAGTTTGCAGGTTCGAGTGGCTGATGTAGGAGACGTTCTCACAACCAAACAGGTCTGTGCCTATAAGAGCATTGAAGAGTTCTCTTCTTATTTCCAGCTAATGATCTTTTACATGAGCAATTTAACTTATTTTTCATTTATTTTTGTGTGCTGTGGGATGGTCGGAAGCGATATTTTTTATGCACTGTGCAAAGCTTTTGCTGGCAACTTCTGGGTCAGATTTTTTAAAATGCTATTAACACCATAATGAACTATGGCATCCATTGGTGTATCATTATTTTTTTGGGGGGTTAAGACATTTTCCAAGAGTAGATTGCTCTCCCTGATAGTACCTAAAAGCCGTAAGATCGACCAAGTCTTTTCGCGTTGACGTTGTTCATGACAGAATCGTGTATAAGCTGATGGTAGGAACGATTAAGAGAACCTTTCGCTGTTCTATTTCTATGGGGTGTTGCTTTGACCTCACTTGAAGTTTTTGCGTCATTTGTGGATTCTGGAGTTTTCTTGCTCTCTTTAGGCTATAGGCCTACTCTTCATTTTTCTTTCCTCCTGCTTGTAGTTTCTGTAGGCTACAAGCCTCTGCGCAGTGGGAATTGACTGTTGAGGATCTCGGCCTAATGATGAAATTGGTGGCGTCGGCATAGGTAGGTCTACGTTGTGAAACTGCACGTCTGTGTTTGGCTATTCACATACTTTGTTCCACGGAATGTTCTGTCTATTTGTTTGCTTTTGTTTGTTTGTTTTTGTTTGCTTTTGGCTTTTTTGTGGTCATTCACTGTAGTTTCCAGTATCATTTGTTTTAGTTCGCCGACTTAGGCCTAACGTCTGTATCATCTGTTTTAGTTCTCGGAGCAAACAAAACATAAATGAAAAATAAGTAAGACATTACGGGATCACTGGCCAGGTCCACGAATGGATCAAAGAACTTCCTGGCAAACCGACAGCAGGCGGTGGTTGTTGATGGAGCTTTTTCTCAGAGGCCGTCCCAGTAGAGTCAGGAGTTCCCCAGGGATCAGTCCTGGGCCCAGCCCTTTTTCTTCTCTACATAAACGACCTCCCTGAACAACTCGCCTCAAACAATATGGCTCTTTGCGGACGACACTCTCTGCCACAGAACTGTCACTTCCTCCCAAGGCCAAAGGAAGCTATAAGAGGACCTGGACCACATGGCAGACTGGGAAACAACATGGAAGATGTCTTTCCACCCAGACAAAATGTCAGGCCCTCCATATCTCAAGAAAGAGAAAACACATTTCCAACACAACAAACAGGGCAAACAAGACCTTAGGGTTTATCAGGCGAAACCTGAGAGTGGGGACTCCATCAACTTCGAGGAAACTGCCTACAAAGCGCTAGTTCGCCCCCACTCTTGAATACGCCTCACCTGTCTGGGACCCCCTATACTGCCAAAAACATCGACAACCTAGTAAACATCCAACGCCGTGCAGCTCGATGGGTTGTGAACCGCCACCGTCACACCTCATGTGTCGATTCCATGCTGACACACCTACAGTGGTCCACCCTAGCAGACAGAAGAAGAGCAGCAAGGCTGACCACCTTTTTCAAATATCACCGAGAAGAGGTCAGCATCAACACCCCATTCAGGCCCACACCTAACACCCCAGCAGGGTCTACAAGACAGTCACACAGTGAGACGTATTTCCTCCCTGTCTCACAAACTACAGGAAGTATTTCTTCTTCTCGAGGACTGTCAAGGACTGGAACAGCCTGCCTCCCGAGGTTATCTCCTCAACTCGGTGGGGGTGCTTCAAGTCTCGAATCTGACCAGCCAGCGCCCTCCCCCCAACCCCCCTGCTCCTCTACCACCACTATCCCACCCCACTAGTCCCTCTTCTGCCAGTTTTACATGCCAACAACCCAATTTGTGAAAACCCCCAGTTTTATACACATCAGAACCATCAAAATGATGATGGTGGATGTTCATACAAAGAAGAAGAAGAAGACTTCACTCACTAGGTCTTTCTACGAGTTTGCCAGACAATCTTCATTCGGCACGCTTTCTGTTGACCTCGATTCCTTGAAGTTTACTGGTCGTCGGCGTCTCAGCAGTTTGCCACAGGCGTCGCTCCAACTCTTCTTTTCTTAAATCATAGGTCACTCCGCTTTTATTTCCTTTTGCGGAGACTTCTTTTGGTGTCGCATACTTCGAACGACCCCCCACACTTCCAGATCTGATCGATCTCATGCTTCCTGGTACGAATGTTTTGTTTCAGCAGACTTAGGCTTCAGTTCGTAACCGTTTTCCGTCCTCTTGCGTGTGTGTGTGTGGTGTGCGCGAGCGCATGTGTGTGTGTGTGTGTGTGTGCGCGTGCGTGCGCGCGCGCGCGCGCGTATTTATTTGTGTGTGTGTGTGTGTGTGTGTGTGTGTGTGTGTGTGTGTGTGTGTGTGAAAGGAGGAGGGGTATTTTTGCATGTTAAGTGTATCTCTAGAAAGAGGGAGGGGGGCTTGGCACTTTTGCATAGTAAGTGCATCACCGCTTTTACAATGAATAGTCTTCAGTTGACGCCAAGAATCCGAATCAGTCGCCCATACATACAGAAAGAACACCGTAGGCTGGTACATCCTTCTCGATTGTTTCGCGTGCAACGATGATATACAACACTGGTTGCGCTGAAAATTGGCCCTTGCATCTGCGTTTTCTGTTGTCACTTTTCCTCATCCTCCCTTCCTGTCTCTCTCCCTTCCTCAGTACCCCTTCTCTTTTCAACCCCATCCGTTCCCCTTCCCCCTCCCCTCCCAAACTACGTCTGCGCCATCTGCCGTCACATTGACAATCTCTCCCAGCACGCTGGTATAAAATCCTGGAGTATCATCCTCAGACATCCTCAGCGAATTTTTTGCCACCCAGGTGAAAAGAACACGTGGAAAAAGAACCAGCGACGATGAAGGCGGCAACGGCTTGGTGGACTTTGGCTCTACTAGCAGTCTTGGGGCTGGGGGCCACGGTGGAATCGCTCATATCCCGTGCCTCTCTACCCTGTGGGTCCAATTCCCTCACCAACGGCTGCAGCGTCCCCGAGTCGCTGTTGGCTTCGGGACTGGTGAAGTGCAAACCATTCTTCACCCCGGCTTGTCACCGCCATGATATCTGCTACAGTTGTGTAAGTGACCGACTGTGTTTGGGTTTGTTTGTCTGTCTGTCTCTCTGACTCTCTCTCCCTCTCTTCTGTATACTTACCTTCTCTCTCTCTCTCTCTCTCTCTCTCTCTCTCTCTCTCTCTCTCTCTCTGTGAGTGAGTGTGTGTGTGTGTGTGTGTGTGTGTGTGTGTGTGTGTGTGTGTGTGTGTGTGTGTGTAGTGCTTGCGCACGCATACGCAAATGCATGTACTCATGTCTATGCATGCGGAAATGTGTGTGTGTGTGTGTGTGTGTGTGTGTGTGTGTGTGTGTGTGTGTGTGTGTGTGTGTGTACGCGCGCTTGTGTGTTTGCGTGCGTGCACTCGTGCTTGTGTGTGTGTGTGTGTGTGTGTGTGTGTGTGTGTGTGTGTGTGTGTGTGTGTGTGTGTGAGAGAGAGAGAGAGAGAGAGAGAGAGTTCTGAAAAGACTATAGGCTTATTCAATCATTGTCAGTTCACAACTTGTTTCTGGGAGAAGTAGTAGTGGAAGCAGCAGCAGAAGAAAAACAGCTGGAGTAGTCAGTCACCGCCATCACTTATAGAGTAATGGTAAAATGGGGCAGCAGCAGAGGTAGTAGTACCAGCGTCAGCAGCAGCAGCAGCAGCAACAACAGCATTCAACAACGTCATCTTTAGCAGCAGCAGTTGTAGAAGTACTAGTATTGGTGTTACTGCTGTTATGAGTTCACATTACGGTAGTCATAGTTATAATGCATCATCGCCATTATCATCATTATTTTCATAGAAAATGATGATAATAACGGTGTCAACGATGTTAATGTGCTTTGGACAATTATGATAACATTATGACAGAACACGCTATTCAAGACAGCCACAACAACAAAAAAAAACCCTACGCATTCACATTTTGTAGTCTGTTCCATACATGGCATGTTTCGAGATTAAAGGGGGGGGGGGGGGGGGGAAGGGAGGCGACAGTGGAGAGAGCAGGGTAGCGAGGGAATGATGAAGGAATGGAGATGAGGAGTAGAAGAGGGAGGGGAGTGGCAGAATGGGGAAAGACATGATGAAACGCATAGCAAGTGCCATTCGTTTTTTCCTCTCTGCTGCACCAGGGAGACTCCTACAACATCACCAGAAGTGAGTGTGACACAGCCTTCAAAAACGACATGCTGGAACTGTGCGCGAAGAACCCGAATGGTTGCGAGGACCAGCAGCGGAGAGACGTCACCAAGAGAATCCCTGATCCTAGGAAATCGTTCCGGGGGCGGGATCTACTGGACGTGAGCCGAAGGATCCCCACTAACCCCAAGAAATCGCCGCTGCCGCCACAGAGGCGGGATATTCAGAGAAAAAAACGTCGACTGCGACGATTGGGCGGGGCTGTATTATTCTGGGGTCCGTTTGTTTGGGGAAGATCATTATAATCAGCCCGACAGCGACCTGTCGCAGTGTCCCATGCTCGAGCACTGCTTGCCGTAGTCTTTCGGGACGTAGCGATGACAAATCACTGGTCGTTGCCAGGTGCTACGCACACTTGGCGCGCTTTGATTGATCAACAAACATACGCAGGCTAAAAGAAACAAAAAAAAAGTGAAATAAATAGATGAATAAAATAACAACAACAAAAAAAAAAATAGTGGCACTGAACAATGATGATGCCCTTTCCACAAGGGCGCCAACCTGAATGTCTTACAGAGAAATCTGTTCTGATGCTAAAAGCACGAAAACGGTACACCACACACACACACACACACACACACACACACACACACGCACGCACGCACGCACGCACACACACACACACACACACACACACACACACACACACACACACACACACACACACACACGTGCTATAATCCAAGCAATCATGGGTACGAACAAGATAAATGTTGTGATGAAAGGGCTAAAAATCAAAATGGACTCTTGAAATTATGTTTTTTTTTTTCCTTTTATATCCATGCACAAGAAAGAGTAAAGTCATCTGACTGACTAAAAGAACCTCTGGTAAATGCAATGCAAGACAGTAAAATGCACTGGAATACATCTGACTGAGAGCATCGACACCAGAGCCAGCGTTCTCTGGTAGACACAGAATCAAGCGGCTGTGTGTTAATGGACCCAGCCGACCGCGGAAACGTCATGAGGGAAAAAATTAAAATCATGTATTTGATACGATTGAGATGTGAACTGTCAATACTGTTTAGATTAGCCCTCAGATTCAAACAGGAACGGGGGATAACCTCAGCTTTTAATTACAAGAGAAGTTTTCCGTTGTTGTTGAAATTTTTCACGAGGTCTACCGTGGCGTAACGTCCACTATACCCAGCACACAATGAAATGTTTTGGATACAGTCCGCTCATTACGGTGTCATTAGCAAGAATCACCGTTGGTCTTTCAGTATACATTTTTTAATTCTCTGCCAGTGTCTCTCTCTCTTTCTCTCTCTCTCTCTCTCTCTCTCTCTCTCTCCCTAACAATCAAGACTTTCCTGTTTTTGTTCTCGATTTTATTTTTCTAAAAAATTGTTTCCTTTTACACAGGCCTTTCTGTTGTGACCCGTAGATTAGAAATATATGCCATATGTACTGACATACACTTTTGTTTTTCTTTTTTGTTCTTTTCTTTTCTTTTGTTGTTTGTTCGTTTTTTTTTTTTTTTTTTTTTGTTTTTGTTTTTGTTTCCGATTAGTATGGTCCTTTTTTTATTTATATGCTTTGAAACTTTTCACGCTTGTTTGTAATCAGGGGGTATAAAAGTATGCGGGATGGTGGAGTCCTTACGCACTGTTCAGTTTGCTTCAGCTAGTTTAGTTACTATGTTCTGAATTTGTATATCTAATAACCAAGTGTGTACGTGTACATTCTGGCTTTTTGTGACAGTAGGCATTTTTCCTGCGGGGAACAACCCTTAAAAGGCTTTGTATATTCGGATGGGTTATAAAGAAACTCAAACTGACATTGAAGTTTGGACGATCTCTTCTCAAGGGAGGGAACGCATGCTGCTCGCTGGTTCTCAGCTGAGATATATAACTAGGTGTACCGAGCTTGCAACTGTTTTCACTGGCTGTCGAGGAATATTTCTGCACCCTGTTTATGCGAAATGTAAGTAATTCATTTCCACCGAGACTTGCACTCGATGTTTTCTGCCGTACTGAATGAAAATGTTTTTATTGACGATACGACAGCTGAGATTAAGGCCAACTATCCACAACCAGTCACTGGAGAGTTGACAAAAATAGATTTTCAGTATGTGAGAATTTTCACGTGGTTTCTTTTATTTTGCGCGAATCCCACCGTTCGCAGAACATGTTTTCTCCTTTTTTTTCTTTTTTTTTTTTTTTTTTTTTTTCTTCCTCTTCTCTTCTTTTTTTTTTGTTTGTTTGTTTTGTTTTTTGTTTTTCTTTAACCGCGAATCGCGGCTTGGCGTGGTTCGCGAACCCTACTGATCTTGAATCGCGAACCAAAATATTGAGCAATTAAGAACAAAGACAAGATCGCCGAGATGGCGAACTTGATGAACGAGTCTTGAAAAGTTTTAGTATTGTATCCGCCAAACATGAACAAACGACTCACAAGACAAAACACGTCGCGTTTCGACCTCTTAGGTATTCTTCAGGCAAGATAGACATAAGCAACACCTGTCTTGCGCCGAATTTTAGAAGTATTCGCTCGTTCTTCCTTTTCGTTGTCCTGAGTGTTGTTTATTTTGCCTGAAGAAGACCTATGAGGTCGAAACGCGTCGTGTTTTGTCTTGTGATTCGTTTGTTCAGATTTGCCGGATACATTACTGTAACTTTTTCAAGATTTGTTTACATTTCCGCCTGCAGTCGCCTCACTTTGCAACCAGATGGACGAGAATCGCGATAAAATAAATAAATAAATTAATTAATTAAAAAATCGCTCCGAGAATGGCCTGTGAGAAGAGACTGTCAAATTTGGATTATCTTTGGAGAAGCAATCAGTCGCTGCACTGACAGACGTCAATAACACGTCAATGACAGCGAGAGGTCGAGGGTGCTCAGCTCTCAGGACAACTCAAATAAACATACAGTTCCCATGAAGGGGCCAGACAGCACATTTGCAAGCCCTACTTCGTTGGATCTCGTTCTGACGCGGAAACAGGAATGCAGTAGGGAAATGCCGAGTAGTTAATTATCAGTTTCGCATTACAATTTTAACTAAGATGAAATTAAAAAAAAAAAAAAAAAAAACAATTCGTTGTTCGTTTGTTTTTGCTTTTCAATATTTATCATTTTCTCTCCCCCCCCCCCCCCCCTTTTTGTTATTGTTGTTGTTCTTGTTTTTTGTTTCGTTTTATTCGTAATTAGAAGTGTTCGTTCATCAGTTTGTTTCTCTTTAACAATGGTCCACAATAAAGTTTTGCGTTTTGTTTGCGACTAGATGATTTGTTGGTTGGTGGGCTTGCCCTTCTCTTGAATGTATCATCATTCGGATTTTGGCGCATTATTTGTAACTAGAAAAACCACAGCTGGTTGGTTATTCTGCCTTTGTTTAGCCTTTATCTTCGTTCAGCTTTTGTACCATCGGAGTTAACGTTGGGCCTCTCTCTCTCTCTCTCTCTCTCTCTCTCTCTCTCTCTCTCTCTCAGCGTATATTATAAGGGTCTGGAGGCGGGAGAGGAGGATTGGAGTCTGTGTCTCAAATCCTCTCTTGTCAGGTTATTTATTTATGCATTTTAAGTTTGTTTTTTTTGTGCTTGATGTATGCGTCTGTGCTAAGTGGTTTTTATCTGACGCACATGCAGAACCAGAGACACTGAATGATCCCAATAAAAAGCACTGCAAACAATACAGATGAGTGATGATATGTCAGTGTGTGATGATCAGTTGAGAACTGATGAAATATATGCTGCGGCAATAACTGAAAGCGTGACAGAGAGTATCTTGTGTTTAACTGAACAAATGGGAAAATCAAATTTCAGCTAGTTACCACTGGCTTGTCTGAACATCCTGTCGAGTCCCATGTGCCAGTCACCTCAAAAAAAGATGACATATTTAAGGCGGACTAAGTCTTGAAAAGTTACAGAAGAAGAACACGTGCAACAGAATGCTCAGCATAAAGGTACGCGACAATCCTGAAATGTCATCTGTTCAAAACGCATGAAACCATATTCTCTTACTTTCAAGATTCACTCTCCTGTCTAGTCTTTACAGTTATTCAAAGATATTCATCATTTTACAGCTAAGAACGAGTTAAAATGAAAAACAGTACATGTGTATTTAATGTTTTCAAAACCAGTGTAACAATAATGCTATAGCAAGCCTCGGCGTTGATGCCACACGTCTGCACCATCTCCAGCGATGCTGCTATTAGATTGACAGCTCTTTGCTGAGGGAAGACGAGAAAACACTTCGGAGGCTAAACTCCTTTTTTTTTTTTTACTCAAAGCAACGAAAGAACGGCTTCAGACATGATGAGGTGACAATCATTTAAAGAGAGTGAAACTGAGCCGGTGATTCTAGAAGAGCAGCGTTGAAAGGGTTAACATCATCATCAACGCCTTGTTCCAAAACCACGACAAGAACTCACGCCGCAAACCTTCGTAGTCCTGCTTCAAAGCTTCGCGTGAATTAACAAAGAATTCATCCAGACACTACTCTTCCTCGTGACCACTCCAGCTTCTCCGCCAGTTCGTTCAATTTAATCATGAACAGTAAACAGTAGTAGTACTTTGATTTAACGTCTGTTCACAAACAATGTGATATTAGACAAAAAAGGAGAGATAGACAGACAAATAGAGGGAGATAGAGTTTTTCATGTTGCATATAAGTGTGTGTGTGTGTGTGTGTGTGTGTGTGTGTGTGTGTGTGTGTGTAGGGAGGGGGGGGGGGGGCTGAAAGTGAGCGGAGGGTGGTGTACATAACATCAGGAAACAATCAGACAAACGAATAAAAACGAAACAAACCTACACTCACTAACAATATCAGATTAAAGCAAATTCCTGACTGGACTACAAATCAAGCAGAAAGTAACTTTTCAAAGCAAAATCAATATCAGAAAAAAAATATCCGTCACAGACATGCCTGATAAATGTGGCAGAAATGCCTTGAGAGGCACACATTCGAACAAAACATGATCTCTTGTCAGTTTTGTTTCCCCGCATATGCATTTTGTTGCAGAGCTGTATTTAGTTCTAAAAGCATCCAGTTTCAATCGATGAAACTGAAACGAAGTTTCTGTATTGATGCATATCATAAATGTGGAGATTTTGGATGCTTTTGAAATGATCAATATTAAAAAGAGGGTTATTTTGTGTCTGAACATGAGTAACAGCTTTGTTCTGCCCATTTCTGAAATATTCCCAAGCTGTTTGTTTTAAAATTTGTTGACTCTCTTTCAAAGTGAACAGTATGGAAATAGTTTGTACCCTCGTTCCATTTTCAGCACCTTTTTTCGCACATCTGTCAGCAAGTTCATTGCCCGAAATTCCACAGTGTGAAGGAACCCAGAAGAAAGTTATATATGTTCCTTTACATATCAAGACGTGGATTAAATGTTGAATTTCCTTCAAAATAAAGTTATCTGAATTTGAATTAAAAAAAACTTGATCAATTGTAACACTGACAGCGAATCTACACAAAACAACACTTGAAAATTGACTGCGGTAAATCAGTTAGAAATGTCAACGCCATAAGTATCGCTATCATTTCAGCTACGAATATGGAGCGATATTTTCCAATGAAATATGCTTTTTGTACTTTCAGCGATGGAATAACCAATGCTGATCCGGCCTCTTTGTTATTGGTCAACGATCCATCTGTGTACACCTTAAGATGGTTAGAATATCTATCTTGCATTTGCATCTTCGTTAATAAGACAAGATGTAAGGCTGATTTGCTTTCTTTGCATCAGTGTAATCAAGATTAAACTTCGCCCTCTTTCTTTCCCAAGTTGGAATGGGATCTATAAGGGACGTTTTTGACAAAGACGTAACATCTATATTACTTTTCTTAAACAAATCAGCAGTGTATGAACTGTATGTGTGCACAGAGAGGCAATATTTTTTGCTCTTTTTGGATAATCACTCTCTGGGTTTACAGATATTTCCGTTTCATTCACACCTTCCATGGTTGAACATTTCATGAAATATTTTGCCAGTGATAGATTCCTATATTCACTTAAAGGTAAAACGTCTATTTCTCTGTATGTCCCCAAAGTGGAGGCATATACCGGAACTCCTAGGCATAATTTGAAGGCTTTGCTATCTACACTTTGTAGTTTTTGTAACAAATACTTAGGTGCGCTAAAGAAAGCTCTTGGGGCGTATGATGATAATTTAGAACGAATTAATGCCAAAGCCAAGAGCTTTAATGTTTTTCCATCTTGGCACCAGCTTTGCTTGCTCAAAATTTTCAGAAAATTTTAAAGTTTTTCTTGCCTTGTTTAAAAGGTAATCAATATGGATATTCCATGTGAGTTTCGATGTGAAGTGGACACCTAAGAATTTAATTAAGTGTACATACGCAAGTGTTATCCCCATCCAGCTTAAAAGATGGTAAATCAGAGGGATCATCCCCATTGTTGAATAAAACCATGTGAGAGTTTTTTTCATTTGAAAGCTTTAGACCATTTATATAAAAGTATTATTTGCTAAGGTTATCAAGCTCTGCCTGATAAAGTTTTCTGTGGTAATTTATAGCTCTTTTGGGTGTGTTTTTTTCTCATACTAGTATTCATCTACATACACAGATCATCGGCATATTGTACAACTGTAGCATTTTTAGTTACATGTTTTGGAAGATCATACAGCAAAATATTAAATAGCATTGGAGCTATTACAGAACCTTGAGGAATACCCATGTTCAATGGTTTAAAACTGGAATATGTGTTTTGTACTCTGACCTGTAAACTTCTTTGTGTTAGAAATTTTAATATAACTAAAAAAATTACCTGAAATCCCTATCGCCTTTAATTTGTATAACAATCTAGCATGCCATACACTATCAAAGGCTTTTCTAATATCAAAGAATGTAGCCAGAACACTCTTCCCATCTGGCAAACTGATATTTGATTTGAGTTGTTAACTTTACGATATGATCAGTGGTAGATCTTCCCTTTATAAAGCCTGCTTGATTAGTAGGTATATATGATTTTTGTTACAAAAACAGATGTCTGTTAAGTACAATTTTTTCCATAAGTTTTGCAACATGAGAAGTCAGAGCGACAGGTCGATAACTGTCGATGTTTGTGACAGGCTTTCCTTGCTTTATAATTGGGATTACTATCGACTGTTTCCAAATAACTGGCATAAGACCATCTATCCAAATCTTTTGAAATATTTTTAAATCAAAAGAGAAAAAAGTTTTCTGGCATGTGTTACAACATTTGATTTGAAATACCACAGCCCTACTGATGTTTATTGCATTTAAAAGAGACGGCATCCTTTAATTCTTGTGCGGTTATGGGGTTGCGCATTTGTGAAATGGTCATTATTGGAACTGGTTCATCATAAATTTCTGTTTTTCCTTGCTTTTCCCGATGTTGTCTGCATTCGTGCGGAAGGCTTTCCAGGCGCATGGTCTTAGAAAAACATATTAGCAAAAGCTTCGGCTTTTTCATACGGAGTCGGGGATTTCTTAGTCTCCAAATTAATAGGATATCTTGAAATATTTATCCCTTTTTTCATAACTTGAAACTTTTTTCCATACCTTTTGAAGATCTTTATGCTGGGAAACTTCTCTTGCGCAAAATGATGACCAGTAAAGCCACTTTGCTTTTGCAGTAACTCTGTTAGAGTGTGCCTTTGCTTTCTTCATTTCTTGATGGTTTTCCTCACTTTTGTTTTTACATATATCCTTGTATTTAAGCTTCTTTAAAACTACAGCTTCTTCACAATCTTTGGTCCACCAGACATTCCCAGCATGACGTGTTTTTTTGTATATGATTAGATTTAGGTATGGAGCCATTTGCAGCGAAAAGTATCAGTTTGTTGAAATTTGAATACATATTATCCACACTCTCTTCTATTCCGCAAACACTATCTACATCTATGCTGGTAAGGAGAGATTTAAACTTGTCCCAGTCGGCAAATTTGTAATTGTATATGGGAATTTTGTCCTCTGGTAATTCCTGAATATTATACATTTCATTGAATGTTATTATGATCGGCAAATGATCACTTCCGAGAGTGTCCCTCGTAAGTTTGCTAAGTGCAATCAAAAGCTAACTGGGGAGATATCAAAGACAAGTCTTTAGCACTTGGTTTATGTGTAGAAATATCTGGAATTCTATTTACAGTAAACAGTTTGTGCCGTACGTTTAATGATTTACCACGGCCCGTGTTATAAATGATGCATATCTAATGCAGTGCATGAGTCCCTCAAGGTGTAAAATAAGTCTTCTTAAATCTGAAGAGACACAAAATTACGAGCCCTGTCGAACGCACAAGGGGAGTTAGGCCTGTAAGTTCTTGCGTAGCCGCCATCAATCCTGACGCTGGTCGAGAGTGTCAACTTTCATTTGTGCCGTTCAGTTTATCAAGCGTTCCTACGAAGAGAGTCACACATGCATTTAAAAAAAACAAATAAATAAACAAAAAAATCGATGACTTGTTAACAAATCTGACGATTGCCAAGGACTTGGATGATGAAAACATCTGTGAATGATGAACGTACAATGGCAAGACAAAGCGGGGCGAACAATGTCCCGTTGGTACCGACACAATTCTGTGGGGTTTTTTTTCCTGATCAGTGTCATAGTGTGCCGGTGAAGCATATTTTTTCCGAGCTAAAAACATGAAGATGTATTGACATTGGCCTTGCTATTCCGGATATTTGAATACACACACAAACACACATATGCACACATGCGCGCTCGCACGCACGTACATACGTGCGCGTACCCCCCCAAACACACACACACACACATACATGACAATGACGATTAGTGATTTAAAAATTATTTCTTGGAACATAAAAGGTTTCAAAGAAACAATTTAATGGTGAAAAACTCAATAAATTTGAAGAGGATGAGGTAATTGAAATAATATCGAAATACGATATCATATTCATACAGGAAACGCATTTGGATATAAGGACTCTTACAGCAAAATACAAATACCAAATTTTGCACCTGGTATACATACTGTCGTTCTAAAAGAGCTAAGGCTCAGAAAGCATCAGGGGGGATTTCAATTTTTATTAAGCAACACCTAAGAGAATTTATTACTCTATTACCTCAGA
>JADBJO010022433.1:10000-20000 GCA_016801955.1 Conus betulinus | reverse complement strand
ACTTTCCACACCACCCTCTTCCCCTTCCTCCCGCCTTGCCTTTTTCAGAAATCGGAGATGTCACGTGGTTTTCTTCCCTTGGGTGCTCACCCACATCATCTCCACACCACACCCCCCAACACACACCACACACACACACGCACGCACGCACGCACGCAAGCACAGACCGCGCGGGCACTTCTGTTGTTTAACACACGCGGTAAATAGCGGCTAGTGGTAAATCTGCAAGCAGCTGTACTCCTAGCGAATTAACAGAATTGTCGATTTGTTTTTACGAAGCGAGGTATATTTTTCAAATCTTAGAACATGTAATATGATTTCTTTCTGATCACTTTGTTCTGTCGTGTCTAATGTCTTTGGCCTGTCTTTTTCGTCCTACCAGTTGTTTAACTGATGCTACTAGCGTTTATCTCTCATTGTCTAAGAGCCCACTTAATCCTCTCCCGAACGTCTGTCTCCCCCCCCCCCCTCAGTGCCTTCATGGCTCCTCATTCACCGGGGCATCCCCGCTTCCTTTCTTGCTGTGAGGTAAACAGACCTTCACAAACATCCTGGAGGAAAGGACATTAGAGGTCCCACCAAACTCATTCCTGCACTAGCTTACATTCTCTGAATACCCTGCAACAACTTTCCAATGTTGTCAACATGTGGACACGGTTCTTCTGTGAAGATTTCCTGAATGATACTGTTCTAAACCTGCTTGGCTGTCCTTTTAATGTGTTTATTTTTCACCTCGGTCATCTTGTGAGCCAATCTGCAGCACATCTCTCACCTAGAACTCACCTTTGACGATGGAAACACATTGCCAAAGGAAAATGGTGGGGTGAAGTTAGAGCTTTTTTGTGTGAAGTGTGTTCCAGTCTTCTTGCGAGATTGTGCTCGTAATTTCTTTGTTTCTTTTTTTTTTTTACGCTTCTTTTTTTTTTTTTTCCCATTTTCTTCACTGCCTTTCCCCTGCCTCTGTGGCCCATTCTTTAATCTGTGTTGTGAACAAGTGTTTTAAATCAGCCCATAGGAATGCAGGGAGAGAGAAAGGGAGGTGGAGATCTTTCAGCATAACCTGTGCCCCTCTCTTCTAGAGATCTGGCGCTAGCTTTTCTTCCTTTTTGTCGCTCTCTTTGACTCGTTTTCTTTTTTAAATGTGGGTGTCATTTTTGTTCTCTGTGCTGTTGCCAGCCGCTTTTCTGTATGTTCAGGCTGTTCATCTTCCTTTGGTCTGGAAAGTGTTTTCTTTTTTTCTTGATAATATTTGTAAGATGCAAGTTCTTTCTCTGTAATCTGGTGACTAGAAAACGATAATTTACCACAGGAATAGGCACTTTGTTTCCATTCGCTGGTGCTGTTCACTTATTAGGCATTTTGATGTATCGTTGTTGCATTGGAATAATCTCAAAGGGATTTTTTTAAACTCGGTTTTTAAAGAAAAAAAATCTTGATGCACCTAACATGGCTTAGTTTTATCCGGCTGGAGGACTGCAGCATGGAAATTGATGTCATGAGTAAGTGTACGTGTAAAACTGTACCTAAATCTGGAGTGTACCCTTGACACGAGTGACTTCTTCGTTGTGTTTGTTTGTTTGTGGTTTGTTTGTTTGCTTGCTTGCCTGCTTGCTTGCATTTTGTATGCATGTCATGTGGTACGTGTTGACAGCCTTGGAAATGTTCTCTGTGTGATCTGCTCGAGCTGTACTAAGACAGACATTGTCCGTGCCCACTTCCGATGCTGCCACCTCAGTTATGTTTCTGATGGTGTTTCAGCTCTGAGTAATTCATTTCTCCCCAAAGCACTAACATTTTTCGTTTGGTGATTGTGGAGCCGGTATACCAGGATTCTGTGTTTTTTCACCACATGTTGGGACGAGCTAGGTCTGACAAGACCTTCGTTTGTATCCAGCCACCCAAAGTCCGATGATGTCTAGAACTGTTGTTTACCGTTTGTAAAAAGACGCTCTCCTCTTAAACTGAAATTCATGACACGCACGTGCGGGCACGTGCACGTGCACGCACACACACACACACACACACACACACACACACACACACACACACACACACACACACACACACACAGAGAGAGTCCTGACCGTTTTCTCGTTCTACATGTTACTTGCAATGTTCACTTCTTGCGTGACATTTTTCTTGGGGGTTAACTTCGTTTAGCGCCCTGTATTATAGATCAACAGACAGGCTGTCATACAAAGTGCCTCTGGCTCACCGTGTCCTGTCTGGAGGTAGTCGGTACCGTGCGCTTTTCTTTCCTTTTTCTCTGGAGGTAGTCAGTACCGTGCGCTTTTTCTTTCCTTTTTCTCTGGAGGTAGTCAGCACCGTACGCTTTTCTTTCCTTTTTCTCTGGAGGTAGTCAACACCGTACGCTTTTCTTTCCTTTTTCTCTGGAGGTAGTCAGCACCGTACGCTTTTTCTTTCCTTTTTCTCTGGAGGTAGCCAACACCGTACGTTTTTCTTTTCTTTACTTTCTGGAGGTAGTCAACACCGTACGCTTTTCTTTCCTTTTTCTCTGGAGGTAGTCAACACGGTACGCTTTTCTTTTCTTATTCTTTGGAGGTAGTCAACACGGTACGCTTTTCTTTCCTTTTTCTCTGGAGGTAGTCAACACCGTACGCTTTTCTTTTCTTTTTTTCCAGTGACCAAGTGTATGCACCTGGTTGAATTAGCCTGTGGTTTTGAGTTCTTTGGGTTCTGTGCTGTCCACGCTGAGCGTAACCAAGGTGCGTGCAGCTCAACGTTGTTCCGTTGCCGTTCTGTGAAACACTTGGCCTGTGATACCGCTCTTAGCATTCAACAGATTTTAATTGCTGCGACTTCTGTTGTGATACCGCTGGTAGTATCCAATGATATTTCGTGTAAAACAGTAGGGTAACTTTTGCTCCCATAAGAAAAACTTACAACAGAAGAACTTTTATTCAAGACTGGCACAGCCTTTAAACTCGAATAAAGTCAAACAAATACAAAAACAACAGTATTTCGTTTCTGAGATTTCTTGCGCATCCGTCAAACTAATATTAAGGCTGATTCAGTATAGACCAAGCGACACCCGAGCCAAATTCGGTGCGAGGTCATATTCAGGTTGAGCGTCGGCACTCACCGAGGTGGTAGGGCAGACGTGATAACCGCAACAGGAACACCGGTCGGAAGGGGGTGGGGGATGGAGGGGAAGAGAGGAGGGTAGAGGGTTTATGCAACACTACGCCGATACCATAAGAGCATCAATACATGAAGCCCCAGGCGTACATGAACTTATCTTACAGTGGCCTGGGGGCTCTACCCTGAGTTTACTATTTAATGGGGGGGGGGGGGGGGGGGGGGGGTGGATATTGATAGATGGGCTTGGTGTTCCTGAGCAACTATGCTGAATTACGTTGATTAAAGAAGTCTTGCCCTTTGTTGCTGGTTTTGTTTTGTTTTGTTTTGTTTTAAAGTTTTGACTCATGTGTGTTTCGAGTCTCAGTCTGGCGACTCGATATTAAATGGTATTGTTTTATAAATGCTTACGACCTTAATATAGTGTACGTTTGATCTACTTAAAAATATATCAGTTCAGATAGATACCGTTTATAAGTCTTTATAAACAGCCCACGTTTGCCCCAATTGCCACTCACGCAGGATTTTGTGATGCTCATCACAACGCTTTATTTTTGCTTCCTTTCCTTTGCTTCTGACCTCCCTTCTTTCACACCAGGAAACCTGTACCTTTCAGTCTAGTTTTCTCTCCACTCCCTACTTTTTCAAGTTCACGCCTTGGTGTTCTCCACAGATCCTTCACTTTATGGGATAAAAACATGCTGTGGACATGGTTGGAGGACTGGACACACCACCCAGTTTCCATCTCCGTTCAGTGGCAGTTCCCCGCTTTTCCACTGCGGTTGTCTTCTTTTAATGTTTTATGGATTTGAATCTGAAGCCCTCCAGTTTCTCTCTCTCTCCTCTCTCTCTCTCTCTCTCTCTCTCTCTCTCTCTCTCCAACCCCCTCCCCCTCCCCCACCCCATCCCTCCTTTGATTCTATAGCCCTTCCATTACCGCCCATACGCACTAATGTACGTTATTCATGTTTCCATATTGCCCATTCTGTTATTTCACATTTGGTCTTTTCCAACTACACCTCCAGCCTTTGAAGTCCTGCATCCCCCCCTCCCTTCTTTCGTTCTTCTCTGCTTCAAAACAGGTCCTTTAATAAACTGCTGTCCTACTATTCTGCATTGATACGAACTTATGATACAGTTATTTCCATGACGACCCCTTCACTTTTCTTTCGGCGGTAGGATGAACGCGCCATATTCAACTCCATCCAGTTCTCCCTTTCCTACCCGTCAATTATCATTCTTATGTTCTCTGTTCATTCTCTAAAAAACTCCTTTCCTCCTCCAGAGCATCATTCATCAGATTCACGTTGTCTTCTCCTCGCATCCATTGATCTTCGTTCTCCTTTGCTTCATTTGTCCATCATTCATCCTTCTCACGTTCCCCGTTTACTGTTCCGTCTCTGAGTTGTCATTTTCATGTTCTCTTCTTGTCGTCTTGTTCTTCATTTACTGTTGTCATGTTCTGTCCCCATCCTACACTCAGCATTGTTGTGATCTCTTCGTCTTATCGTGTCAGCCATTCATTATTAATGCGCTCCGTCTTCTCATTTCGTTTCGTTCTGTGCTGATTGTGCCCACTACCCTGCTTTTATTTATGACCATAATTCCAACGCTCTCTCATTCCTTCTCTTTCCTCATCCGTCGTTCGTTCTTCAGCGTCGCACCACCCTCCCATCTGTTGTTTATCTTTTCTGCGTTCTTCTCTTCCTCTCAGTCCACCATTCATTCATTCTCAGTTTCCTCTCGTTCAGTTTCACCATTCTCGTTCATCTCCCCCCACCCCCTCCTCCCCCGTCCCCCCCCCCCCCCCCCCCCCCCCCCCCCCCCCCCCCCCCCCCCCCCCACACCACACACCACACCTCCTCAAGCCCCCTCCCCCCCCCCCCAACCTCCCATTGCAACATTCATCATTCTTGCCTTTTTCCTCAGTCGAACATTCCACATTTTCACGTTTCCCCAGTTCAACATTTATTGTTCTCACCTTTGCCCCAGTCTATCGGTCATTCTCACATTTTCCACCCAGTCCAATATTCATTTTCAGTCCCCACTCCTTCCCCCCTACCTTCCTGCACACTCACAACACACACACACACACACGCGCGCACGCACGCGTACACACACACACACACACACACACGCGCGCGCGCGCGCGCATGCGCGCACGCACGCACACGCACACGCACACCTCCGTCCAACATTCGCATATTTGCCCTACTCCATTATTCATCCTTCTCACCTTTTCTTGCAGTCCAATTTTCATCATTTTTACGTTTTCCTCGGTCCTATTCATTGTCACGCCACCATCCCCCTCCCCCCTCCCATCCCACCCCCTACCCTCATCCACCTGTTCAACATTCATTATTCTCGTGCTTTCCTCCATTCAAAATATCATCATACTCGCATCCCCCCCCCCCCCCCCCCCCCCCCCCCCCCCCCCCCCCCCCCCCCCCCCCCACCCCCCCCCCCCCCCCCCCCCCCCCCCCCCCCCCCCCCAGTCCCCTCCAACATTCATCGCTCTCACATTGACTCAGTCCAGCATCGATCCTTTTCAAGCCTTTCCCCTGTCCTATATTCAGTATTCCCACATTTTCTCCCACTCCAACATTCATCGTTCTCACATTCTACCCCAGTCTAAATTTAATCGTTTTTCATGTTTTCCCCAGTCCTACGTTCACTATTGTCACGTTTTCCCCCCCCCCAGCATTCATTATTCTCATGTTTTCAGCCACTCCAAAATGCCTCATTTTCACGTTCCTCCATCCAAGATTCTTCTTTCTCATGTTTGCCTCGGTCCAGCATTCATTATTTTCACCCTTTGTCCCTTTCGTCATTCATTATTTCCATCATTTCCCCCATCAAGATTTGTTATATTCACGTTTGTTTCTCCTGGTCAAACATTCCTTATTCTCAAGTTTTCCCCCGTCCGACATTCATTATTCTCGAGTCACCCCCTCTCCAGAATGCTTTATTCTCACGTCTTCCGAGCCCGGCATTCATCATTCACAGCTTTCCCGCAAGTCGCAACACATTCGTCGTTTTCACGTTGCCCTCCGTCTAGCATTCGTCATTTTCACGTTGCCCTCCGTCTAGCATTCGTCATTTTCACGTTGCCCTCCGTCTAGCATTCGTCATTTTCACGTTGCCCTCCGTCTAGCATTGGTCGTTTTCGAATCATCCTCTTTATCACGTTCGTCATTCACTGTCACCCCTTCTCTAATTTCGTCTGTCATTCGTCAGTCTCTGGTTCTTTTCTGATCGCGTCCAGCATTCGTTAATCCCTCGTTCTCTTCACATTCTGTTCGGTGGATTACTCTGACGGTGTCCGATCTCCATGTATTCCACGATTCTCACGTTCTTCTCTCTTATCTCCCTTCTCTCTCCGAGTTTCCAATTCATTAATCTCCCCTTCTCCTTTTCTCTTGTTTGCAATCGCTCATCGTTCCCATGTTTTCCTTTGTTTTATTCTGACCATTCCAACGCTGTCCAGTGTTCACTAATCCATTGGTCTCACACTCCTCTCTTCTACGTTTTCACTAATTCATCGGTCTCGCGCCCCTCTCATCTTCTACGTTTTCACAAATTCATCGGTCTCGCGCTCCTCTCTTCTTCTGTGTTTTCACTAATTCATCGGTCTCACGCTCCTCTCTTCTTCGTTTTCACTAATCCATCGGTCTCATCGCTTCTCTTCTTCTACGTTTTCACTAATTCATTGGTCTCACACTCCTCTCTTCTTCTACATTTTCACTAATCCATCGGTCTCACACTCCTCTTTTCTAGGTTTTCACTAATTCATTGGTCTCACACTCCTCTCTTCTACGTTTTCACTAATCCATCGGTCTCACAGTCCTCTCTTCTTCTACGTTTTTACTAATTCATCGGTCACACATTATCTTTCTTCTACGTTTCCACTAATTCATCGGTCTCACAGTCCTCTCTTCTACTACTACGTTTTCACTAATTCATCGGTCACACATTCATCTTTCTTCTACGTTTTCACTAATTCATCGGTCTCACAGTCCTCTCTTCTACTACGTTTTCACTACTTCATCGGTCTCACACTCCTCTCTTCTTATACGTTTTCACTAATTCATCGGTCTCACACTCCTCTCTTCTTATACGTTTTCACTAATCCATCGGTCTCACTATTCTCTTTCTACGTTTTCACTCGTTCTTCGGTCTCACACTCCTCTCTTCTACGTTTTCACTAATTCATCGGTCTCACAGTCCTCTTTCTTCTACGTTTTCACTGATTCATCGGTCTCACACTCCTCTCTTCTTCTACGTTTTCACTAATCCATCGGTCTGACACTCTTCTCTTCTACGTTTTCACTGATTCATCGGTCTCAGACTCCAGTCTTCTGTTCCTCCTTATCGTCTTTCGTTCTAACGTTATTTTCCTATCCACAGTTCCGTCCGTCACACCTTTTTATATACATCCTGCGTCTTTCTCTCATTCTTCTGTTCTCCTCAAGTTCATAGATATCGCTTTCTCTTTTCACCCCACTCCTCATTCATGATTCTGACGCTTAAATCATCTCGATCATTATTCGTCTCATGTTCTTCTCTCGTCCATCCCTACATCATTTTCGCGTTCGCCTAGTTTCTTCTGATTGGGATCACATGCGTCATCCTTAATTTCTTGCCTTCTCATTCGAACTGCCCTTCGTTACTCACATTCCTCTTTCATCGTTCTCACGTTCTTCTTTCCTTCTGTCTTTCGCCATTCTTCTGTTCTTTTTTTCCGTTATTTTTTTCTCCCCTTTTCCTTCCCCTGGTGTCTTCTTTCGTCATTCTCACGTTCTGTTCATCCTCTGTTCATAATTATCAAGTTCTGGTTCTGTCCATCGTTCCCCTTATTGTCGTTCTTCACAGTCAGTCATAATCGTCACGGTTTCTTGCTCTTATTGTGTCTGCCATTCATATTCCTTACCTCCTTATTTCCTTCGTCATATTTACGTTCTCCTGTTCGTGTTCTTCATAAATCATTCCTTCCGTTAACGTCTTCTCATGATTCTAATTCCGTCTGTCATTGGCTACTTCTAGTCGTATCCATTACTGAAACTCCTCACGTTCTTCCCACGTCCATTATTTATTATTTTAACGTTTTCGGGGTCTGAGTGCAGCAGATGGAGTTTTTTTTTTTTTTCCCGAATGATCTGTGCTTTTGAGGGTACACGGGGTTCATACGATGTAACCCAAGCCACTTTTTCCTTCGGTGCTGTTCCTTGTTGGTGTATTAACTTGCTTCTGTCCTTTGCTGCTCCCTTATTGAGGTCTTTCATTGCTTTGTGCCATTTCCATCCCGAAAGAGTCAGGTACTTGGCATATTCCTCTATGCATTTTTTTGAGGGTTTCTTCCTGGCTACACAACATTCTAAGTCTCGTTCCGATGCCCACAGTTAACCCTTGGAAGACAGGTGGCATGGCAAGAACTTGGGGGCAGATAGCTGTTGCAGTTTCGGGAGTAAACATCCGTTTCAGTTCCACCTTCTGGGAGTGAGAGATAGATGTAGGTCCAAATATCCCACTGATTTCCCATGGGATACTGTCCATTTGATATTGTATGGGTAAAGTTTCTGCAGGTGATCTTCGAATTCCCCCACTTGGTCCATACGTGGAAGTATGGCAAAGCCATCGTCCTGGAATCTGCCCCAGATTAGGTGCCTGTTCTCTTCAGGGTCTGGGAGCAACGATGAGATTCGTGGAATGGGAGATGATGTCACCAGCTTCTCATCAAGTTTCCCCATGAAAAACGCCCACGTAATCACAGGCATGGTTTGGGCCCATAGGTGTGCCTGCGTTGGGGGCAGCAAAGGTAGTCACTCCTTCAGGATCCATGCAGTGGCAGCTGTTATTGTTTAGTACAATCTCTGGGGCTTCCGCTATGCATTCATCTGGCATGTTGAGTGGCGAGGGGTTCGACCGAAGTAGTTTTGCTACTGCAAGGACCCCCATTGCGTTGTCTGCACTGGGATAAAGTGACACTGCGGCACACACTGCCAGGCAAGTAGAGGCACGCAATGGTGCTAGAGTCTTATTAACTGTGTCTATTTTCTGGAGGAATTTTTGCTGTTGATCATTTGGTACGGCAGTATCTGTCAGATGTGCTATGGCCAGCTGTACAACTTTGGAGAGGGGCTGGACAGGAGTCCCGCTTCCTGTTAGCAGGAGTGTGTGTGGAAATGGCCTAGCTATGTGTGTCTTAATCAGTGGTTTACACTTGGCAGGGTGTGTTTTTATGTTCATGACAGGAAACCACGTCCGCGTTTATGGCTCCTTTTGAGGTCCACTTCTTGGTCCAGTTCTGGATCTTGCTTTGCACTGCTTTCGAAGGATTTTGTTCCAGTAGGTCATATTGGGCACTGTCATGGAGAGCATTCTTTACACTCTGTCATCATTCTCTAATGACGTGATCACCGTGACACTTGATCTGTCTGCAAACCGGCAGGCAGCAGCTTGTGTCAGCGGGAGTCTTTGTAGTTCTTTAAAGGCTTTCCTTTGTCCTTCAGCCATGTTGTCTTTAATCCTTCTGCGCTTATCTTTGTCCAAACTGTCTCTCATGCATGCAGCAATGAACGCCTCCAGTGCTGGGCTGTTCCTTGGAGCGCTTCTTGAGGTAGGTTGGTACCAAGGTTTTTTTGATAAATAGGTCATCTTCATATTAATGATCATCTCTAGCATCTTCTTCCTTCTGTTTTGTAAGAGAAACAGTGCCATCTGAGTTTTTCAGACCAAGCGTGTGTGTCTAAGAGGAGATCTGACACATTATTGGCTCCTTAGGTGTGGGAGCAAAACAATCGGCGACACGTACCGTGATTTGGTCTTGGGTGAGTTGTACATTCTCTGCGAGAATGATTGGATCAAACTTCATTTTGTCCTCTTCTGAAGGAATGTGTGGAGT
>JADBJO010022433.1:0-5000 GCA_016801955.1 Conus betulinus | reverse complement strand
GTATATATCATTCATTGGCAGAAAATTGTTTGATCAAAAGTTGACCATTTAGGAAAAGTAATGACAGAAATGTGAGATAACTAAATGTTTATTAGGTAGATAAGAATAGATGGTCGATTGTGTGTTATGAAATACGATCAGCCCTGGATTTAGATAGACAATAGTTCACGGTAGTCTTTGAAAGTATGTGTGGATGCCACAAAAGGAAAATCTGTTGTTTTGAGAATACTGTGTGGTTGTATCTTGGGGTTTTGTAGTATAATATGATTGGCCTTAGCCGAGTCTGGACCGCAGCGCGTTAAACCCACATGTCCAAACGCACAGAATCATTGGGATGTTTATGAGTGCGGTTAATGTTGTACGTTTCTGGCGATGTTTACGACGGATGTCTGCTTCTTCTTGTCACTAAGGCGTCCCTGTTTACGGGTTCAGTAATGTTGTCTCGGAGTTGATCTTTAATCGTATCAACTTTCAACCACCCTGAGCCAGTGTTGCCCACAATCAGGGAGTCCCTGTCCCTATCGGACACTTTTAAATAGCCAAAGTCTCAAAGCAGGAACCAGTGGTGTTGCAAACGGTAATGTAATGAAATTGTTCCCCACCACTGACAAGAATTTCCTTCTTTACAATCATGAATGCAGTTGCATTTAAAAAAAACCAATTTTTTCGGGGTGCCCTGTGGGCCCTGTCTTGCTCTTTTTCTATCATCATTGTTTACAACTCACTCTTTCTTCTTCTCACCAGTACGGTGACAGTAAAAAATATGAAACTTGATGGTTTTTATCTTGGTTGCTTTCCAAAACTTCTCACAAACTGAGATGATGAATCTTTCTCTGCCTGCTTCTTCCACCCCTTTGAACTCATCTTCAACTGCAGAATTCTTTTGTTTCTACATGGATGTCTGCATTGTTGCACATTCTTGTGATGAGTTATTAGATCTTGTATAGTGGCACAGCTGTAATCAGGACATACATGGACAAAGACAATGTGGAACAGTTTGAAGTCTGTCTGTTATGCTCATCACGGTGGAAACGACGTTTTGCTTGTGAAGTGCTTGACGTGAAGACATGTGGCAGTCACAGAAACGGACAAATATATCTACTTTTTTTTGCCTCGACCCTTTGTTTTCCTTTGCTCGACCCCTGGTGCTCTAGACCTCCCTCCCTGTGTGCCCTGTGGTGCTCTACCTCCCTCCTGTTTTCCCTGTGGTGCTGCTACTACCCCGCCCCTCCTGTGTTCCTGTGGTGCTCTAACCTCCCTTCCTTTGTTTCCCTGTGGTGCTCTAAAAAAAACCCTGGTTGCCTGTGGTGCTCTACCTCCAATGCCCCTGTGGTGCTCTCTACCTCCCTCCTGTGGTTTTTTCCCTGTGGTGCTCTACCCCCCCCCTGTGTTCCCTGTGGTGCTTGTGCTACCTCCCCTCCTGTGTTCCCTGTGGTGCTCCTACCCTCCCTCCTGTGTCCCTGTGGTGCTCTACCTTCCCTACCCTCTCCGTGTTCCCTGTGGTGCTCGTTACTCCCTCCTGTGTTCCCTGTGGTGCTCTACCCTCCCTCCTGTGGTTCCCTGTGGTGTTCCTGTGGTGCTCTACCCCCTCCTGTGTTCCCTGTGGGCCTGTCCTACCTCCTAAAAATAACCCCGTGGTGCTGTGTTCCCAGTGGTGCCACTTAACCCCCCTCCTGTGTCCCCTGTGGTGCTCTACCCCCCCCTCCTGGTTCCCGTGGTACCTCCCTCCTCCCTGTGTTCCCTGTGGTGCCTCTACCCCCCTCCTGTGTTCCCTGTGGTGCTCTACCTCCCTCCTGTGTTCCCTGTGGTCTCGTGCTCCTACCCCCCCTCCTGTGTTTTTTTTCCCTGTGGTGTGCTCTAACCTCCCTCCTGTGGGCTGTTCCCTGTGGTGCTCTACCCTCCCTCCTGTGTTTCCTGTGGTGCTCTAAACCTCCCTCCTGTGTTCCCTGTGGGTGCTCCCTACCCCACTTCCTCCTGTGTGTGTGCCATTCCCTGTGGTGCTCTAACCACCCCTCCCTGTGTTCTCTGTTCCACTGTGGTGCCTACCTCCCTCCTGGTCCTGGTTACCTGTGGGTGCTCTACCTCCCTCTCTCTGTGTTCGCCTGTGGGTGCTCTACCTAACTCCTTGTGTTCCTGTGGTGTTTGTCCACTACCCCCCTCCTGTGTTCCCTGTGGGTGCTATACCTCCCTCCCGTGTGTTCCCTGTGGGTGCTCTAACCCTACCCCCCTCGCTGTGTGGTTCCCTTGTGGTGCTCTACTGCCCCCTCCTGTGTTCCCTGTGGTTTGCTCTAAAGAATACCATCCTCCCTCCTGTGTTTTCATGTGGGTGCTCTACCTCCCTCCTGTGTTGTCCCTGTGGTGCTCTAAACCTCCCTCCTGTGTTCCCTGTGGTGCTCTACTAAAACCACCCCTCCCTCCTGTGTTCCCCTTGTGGTGCTCTCTAACCTCCCTCCTGTGTGTGTTTTTCCTGTGGTGCTCTACCTACCCCTCCCTCTCCTGTTGGTTCCCTGTGGTGCTCTTACACACCTCCGTGGTCCGGTGTGCCTTGGTGCTGTGCTATCCTCCTGTGTTCGGTGTGGAAATACTCCCTCCCTCCTTGTGTTTCCCCTGTGGTGCTCTACCTCCCCCCCCCTCCTGTGTTCCCTGTGGTGCGTCTAACCTCCCTCCTGTTTCCCTGTTGATTGCTGTCCCCCTGCCCCCCTGTGGTAGCTCTGCCATACTCTATCCTGTGTCTCCTGTGTTCGCTGCGTGCTGCGCCTTGCCCCTGTGATGCTTGGTCCCCCCAGCGCCTGCTTTGCCCTGTCTACCCCCTACCTGCGGTGGTGCAGTGCTACAGGTTTTTCCTTTTGCCGCCTGCTGCTGCTGCTGCATAAGAGTGATGTGCAAAATCTGCGGAATCGCGATGCGTTCGTCAAATGGTGCATGAGGAAAAGATTGGTGTCAGTGTCTACTGCTTTTTTTTCGGATGAACCATGAAATAACAACCCGCCGTAGGTACCCTGACTCTCAAACCTTGTGGGATTACGTAAATACAGAGAGGAGACAAGGAGGAGAACGTGGATCTGTTCTCAGGTCAGTAGTTTTGAATAGCCTGCGGTCCAGTGCAGCAACAATGACAGAGCCAACCATACGCCACAAGTCCACACACATTGCTGCAAGAATTGAACAGGATATGCCATGCACCGACTTGTGCAGGGCATGGTTATAGCCAAGTGGTGTTGGTGTGTGTGCATCATACGTATCTGTACATTTGTGTCTGATGAATACCAAAATGCTGTGTGTTACTGAGACAACACAAACAAACAAATCTGGTGGGCAGCTCCATCCATTGCTGTCACAATAATTTATAACAGGCTCATCAAAGAGCTCAACGGTTTATCAGAACCCCAGTGGCTACCTGATCTCTGAGGAGGTGGAAAGAAAAAAACACACTATTGTCAGGGTTTTTTACCAACATTAGCTACCAGAAACTAGCCTTTCTATGGGTTGCGATATATGGTATCCCTATGTCGCATCATGCGGGCCAGCTCACCTGCTGAAGATGCAGAGATGCATAGTCCAAGGGAGGTGTCCTGTGCCTCGTTGACCCTATCCAGAAATCCCACACTATGTGGCTTGAGCATAGCCACCCGTCAGGGCCTTGCCCGCATAGCCTGGCCAATTCTTCAGGGGTGCTCCCCTGCAAACAATAGAGCATAGTATCTAAGATGCCAAGGTACTGTTCAAAGGAAAAACACAAGAAAAGACGATTTTCATCCTTATCACCTTCATGAATGTTGTCCAACTGAAGTTCTCTCAAAATGCACAACATATAAAGACAACGTAGCTTTAGGGAGGTGTACCTAAGATAATCCAAAAATGATATATGCACCTTTTCAGCCCACAGCTCTGTACTGTAAAATTTAGGCAAATCACAGAAGGTAGACCTAAGGTGTTTGTTGTTTGCTGTGACTCCCATTTCAAGTCTTTTTAACTGAACTTTCCAGCATAACTGGTGTTTTCCAATCGTCTGACAACAGATATGTATCTGCAATGTTTGTGGGCCGAATTAATAACTTGCAGTAGCAAAGTGCGTATCAAGGCGTAGCCTACCAGCTCTGTTTTAGTGGGGATTTATCAGCACCGGAGTACCGTCCTGTCCTGAAAGATGGCAATAGTGTGAGAACACTATACTCGAACAGTAATGGCATAATGAGCATACATTGGTGCATGCCAAAACAATTACCGGTAGACACACACACAACACACACACACACACACACACACACACACACACACCACACAACACACACTCACACACACAGAGTTCACGCATAGTGACATACCATATTCTTGCAGGATCTCTCGGCTGGGATGGTTCCATATCAGGTCCATGAACTCGACCATGTAGTCAGAGTTGAGCTGGGGATCATCCCTGACAAAAGCCTGGCCTCAGGAAGTTGGCCTCAAACCAACGCCTTTCCCTCGCGGTATTTGCCAGGTTTCTCAAAACGCCGCTCAGGAGATTTACCTGGCAGATAAAAAATATGTTACTGTTATGCTAATGGCATAGCAAAAACATAACAAAGATGTCTCTACTACTACACTGTGAATGATAAAAATTTTCCTCTCCTCAATACCTATGCCATCAGATTTATGACTATGAGCCAGTAATTTCGATTAGTCCTGTATACACAGCTTTCAATAGTTTCAGTATACTCAAAGCAAAACATACTATTACATGCTAATGCTATGTAGACTGAGCCAAGATATTTACTTATATTACACCCTGATCGCATTGCTTCCTACCAGGCATTCCTGACAAATGCAGTTTAAACAAATTATGTACATGCTGATAAGTGATTAATGAAATTAAATTTTGGTTGCTGTTTCCAACAACTGTCATTACCTCAGCAACTATTATGAAACCATCATTTACATAGCATAAAAGGCGTAATTACTGCCTACATTGTGGCTTCAATACAAACATTTCTATTAGAAAATCTTGGAATATGCAGAGA
>JADBJO010022432.1:0-27960 GCA_016801955.1 Conus betulinus | reverse complement strand
AATAAAGAGATGGGTGGGAGTGGACAAGTGAGGTCAGTTGCTCCACTCATGCAACTACACCAGGAAGGCATGAAGTGGACCAAGAAGCTTTTTTTTTTCCACTTTTTCCAGGTTGCATCCCGCCAATGTCTTCATCCTCTCCAAATCAGGTGAACAGTTCCAGCAAAAAACATCCTTAGTTTTCTGGAATCTGTCTTCTGCTCAGGCTGTGGCCAGATGATGTGCCAGTTGTGGGGGGAAAGGTTGGGTGATGAAATGAGGCGACTGCTAGGCACTTCAGTTTCCCTATCTTGCCAACACCAAGCAAGGCACAACACCCAGAAAGCTGCAAGGTCTGCACCAAGAAGGTGAACATCAGGCATGATTGTGCAGTGACATTGCCCATTGAGTCCCCTCCAAGTCTGCACTGTGCTCTCCACCAGTGCTTTGTGGATTGTCACACAAAATACCTTATACACCTCCTCTCATCACCTATCAACAGCAGCCTTCTTCCCCTTGCCATCAGATTGATTCTGCGACTAATGTGGTGTGTGCGGGGGCATCGTGTGTGTGTGTGTGTGTGTGTGTGTGTGTGTGTGTGTGTGTGTGTGCGCATGCTATTGTGTCTGTGTTATGCGACAGTGTGTGTGGGATCATATGGTGAGTGTTGTGTGTGTGTGTGGTGTGTGTGTGGGTGTCAATGTGCACCCTGTTTGATGCGTGGTACTGCAATATTCATCATCTTATTGGTTTCATTTATGTTTTCTTGAACCTTTTCTGTATTTATGAGCGCTTAACGCTTAGATGTAAGATTAAGCCTCCATAAATTATCATTATTATTATTATTATTACTGTCAGCACTGAGGATCCTGATGTTACAGTTCAGTTTTTTCAGGGGTTTTTTTGTTTTGTTTTGTTTTGTTTTTGTTTTCGTTCAGTGTGCGCTTTTATCTTTGGTGTGTTTTTATATTCTTCAGTTTTTTGTGTGTTTTTTCATCTGCTTGGTGTGTGCCTGTTTCTTCAGAAAATCATTATTCATGAGTGTGACCAGACTGTGCAACCAGTGGAAATTAATGCCAGACTGGATTATATTAGTGAGGCTGAATTCAAACAAGAGCAACCTCAGAAACCTGCAAGATGTACAGAAAGAAGTATTGGATTAGTGTACAAATTACTGGTGTAGAAGAACATGTACTGAGTGAGTATCAGATGTTTTTCCCTGATATCCACACTATGCTGTTGTATGCTTCGAAATCTGGGGTGTCACTCAATTGAAAACAATCGAATCTGTACATCTATTTGCATGTAAAAAGATTTTGGGTGTCAGCTTGAGGACCTCTGAGCGCAATGGCGTATGGTGAGACTGAAAGATACCCTTTATATAATATAGACTGCACTATATCTAGTCTCAATACCAAGCATATTTAACCCTTCATCACTGCCAGACATTCTGTTTTGCATGAATCCCCATCGCCAGCCATTTTTTTTTTTGCATAAAAACTATAATTTCATACCAGCATGTGTGAAATGTGGATATCTCAGGAACTAGAAATCAATTTTCATTCGTTTTTTTTTTTTTTTTTAAGGAGAAAAAAGTGTATTTTTTGTAATATTATGATATATCAACAATGATAAGTCAAGAACAGTTTCAATTTTTTTTTAGTAATTTTCAAGTAAAAAAAAAAAAGCAAAAATAAAATTTTGAATGTTATCTTTCATCTCACACATGAAAAAGAAGTAAGTCAAGCATGCCACAAAATCTCTGAACAAGGAAGGAAAAATATTCTACTCACCAAATGAAGACTAGAAAGTATGTAACTATCCATCAGAAGAATGAAAAATACAGCCTCAAAACCATATACTCCAAATCAGAAAACTGGTGATGGCAAGTGCACAATAGACGGGACAAGTATCAAGTTTGTGAGTGTGTCCAGGGTTTCAGTTTTCAGACAGAATGAAAAACTTATCCCAGGGAAAACACACAGATACAATACACACACACACACAAACCACACACACACACACACACACACACACACACACACACCACCACACGCACACACAAATGCCACACACATACACACCCACACACCCACACACCACATCCCTTTCAACACACTATGTCTCCCCCCTCTCCACGTACACACACACACACACACACAACACACAACAAGAAACAACCAAACATGCTTACACACACACACACACACCACACACACACACACACACACCCACCACTACTTACACCGAAAGGGAATAGCTACACACACACAGACACACACTCACCTTATGCCCCACTGGTACCAACACATGAAAGAAAGAAATAGGGAACCACAACCAACACACACATCTATCTTTCATTCTTACTTTTGAAAGCAATAATTTTTTATATGTTTCAAAATGGAGTGACTCGGGCGCGGCGACTAATGAAGCAAATTTAGAAAGAGAAGGGGGGTAATTACGCCAAGGACATTGACAAATTACCAAAAGCAACAGGACACAAGACATAAGGCAAACACAGGGGAACATTTACATTTAGGACAGTACAAACAGAAGAACGAAGAGTCACTTATCTTTCCATGTGTTCAAATACTAACCATGGCATTTAATTAGAAGACATGGAAAGATAAGTGACTCTTTCTGTTCCAACTGTCCCATAAATGTTAATGGGTACCTGTTTTGCGCCTGAAGAAAGACCAAGAGAGTTTGAATGCATTGTGTCTTGTCCTGTGCTTTGTTTGTCAATGTCCTGGCGGTAACTAACCCCCTCTCTTTCTAAATATTTTTTATGAAAAACAAAGTCATTCATTTGCCTGTTTCGGCCTCTGGAATCTGGGGATCCAGGCTCCCAGTCAAACATTTCTGTGGCAGGCCTAGCTTGCCGTTGCTGCAGCTGCGCATACCTCTTCCACATGTCAATGTGCCATGCCCCCTTCAACCTTGACACCTTTGTGCTCGCTGTCTTTGTCTCTGAGCCCTCCGTCTTGTTCACCTCACTGTCAGAGTGGTGGTTCAAAACTGAAGTCACCGGTGACTTCAGTTTTAATGTCCTCTCCCAATGTGTGTCAGTCATCTCAGTTTTGAAACTACAGTCAGCATCAGTTTGTGTTGGCTCATAGCCAACAGCACATGAACCCACAGTGCGCAGACCAGCCCACTTCTACTTGCCATGCGTTTTAACTGGGTCAGCCACGCTTGTTTTGACTCGGTGGAGCTTTCGCTCTCCGATAATGTACCCAGGTCACCATCTGGGTGTTCTTGATCCAAAATCAGTATCAACTGACCTTCTACTCAACATATCGAGCACCTGATCTGTAGTAAATGTATGGCGAGGCCAAGAGTACCTGAAATGCTTGGTTGTGATGCCATAATGAATGAAAAACTTGTCAACAGAAATGGATAAAAACACTGACTGAAACACCACTCTGATGAAACTAATGGCTGTGAGGCACGCTTCAGTGAATACCGGAACTATGATGGTCATCGCTGGCTGTTTATCTCGTCCATGTTCGAGAGTGAGAGTATCGGGAGTTAGGTCACTCTAGTTAGTCGCTGAACGGCGACGTTGGTGGTGAGCCACGTTGTCACCGAACGGCAATGTCGGTGGCGTAAGGGTTAATGCAGCATAATTCAGTACTAAAGCTGAAGCAGAAAGGACAGTCAAATGTTAATAACTGGGTGTCATCTATATAAAGCATGTTTAGACAGATTGGTTCTCAGAGGTATATCTAAAATGGAATGAATGGAAATTTTTAAAATGTTCTTGAGAAAACGTCAAAGAATGATAGACCGTTTTCAACAGACATGGGAATCCAAGATTAAGGATGGTGACAGATTTAAATTCCAATGCTCTGTCAAATTACTTCCACACCGTGAACCAGTACTTATCAGTAATAACCATTAACAAATTTAGATCAGCAGTCACCAGATTCAGATTAGGCATCAAATGATTTAAAAAGAAAAAAATAGACGCTACAGGAAAAAAATGATTCTGAGGATATGCAGTGCCCATTTGAAAGAATAGTGAAGACGAGCTACATTTTTTCTTTCAATGCAAAGCTTACGCATTACTCAGAGATAAAATATATATTAAAGCATTTAAAGGTTAACTGGTCAACTGAGATAAAGTGCCGACATTTATTGTGTAGTGAGGAAAGCAGAGTCATTCGGTGATGTAGCTATGTAATATTTTTGATGTACTTAGGCACAGGGAAGAAACATATTATTGCTACAGATTTAAGTTGATTCTTATCATCATCTGTCATGGATAGCACTACATTGTTTAGGTGTACCTATGTTTACATAGGCTGGAGGCCTAACATTAAAACATTGTCATTGTCAGTGAACACTGACATCAGTTTTTGCAGTGTTTTGTGTGATTCTGTATGCTTGAATATGACTGTTGTTGTTTGAAACTGTCATGAAATTTAACTCTGTCAAATTTTGTCTTACTGTTACCGACAAAATCTGAGTATTATTACATCAGGTCATAGCTGAAGATGTGAGAAAGATACATGCAAAAAATGTAAGACATATCTTAATAAATGAATCAAGTAGTGATAGACTAGTGAACCAAACCGCAAAAAAGGAAATTATTTGGTCTTTCATGCCAAGATATGGAACCCCAATGATACATGTATTATCATACAGAACAAACTTTGCTGGTAGTAAACCAGCTTCCGTGGCAAAGTGGTAAGTGTCACAGACTCCTGCCTGGGAGTTTTGTGTGGGTTCGATTCCATCATGTGGGAGTTTTCTGCCCTGACCAGCTCCTACCCAGAGTTGAGTGTGGCTGTGGGCTCAGTTGGTAAGACTGGGACCACACAGTCGAATTTCACCATTAAATGGATGTTTCTCTTGGGAGTGTTGCTCAGATTTCCTGACCAACACTGCAGGGATCTGTATCTCTCAGGCCTAATTGATGTTAGGATATATTATGGAAAATAACCGTACAGTACAGCCCTGTTCATGCAGTTTCAGACTGGAATGGAAATCCATAGCATCATCTTCTTCATCCTCATTCTCATTGATCAGCATAAAAAAAAAAAATTATCAAACTTCTGTGGCCCTTAATGCCTTGTTCACATGGTGACTTCAGTTTTGATGTCCTCTCCCAATGTATATGGCCTTGGTTTGATTGCATTGGGGTTACAGGTATCGGCAAATTCATAGTGGCTGTCATTAGATGGACTTGATGGCCTCCTCCGAATGGAGAGCTTACTCACTCCGGCTGTGTAACCAAGCAATTATTGTCGTCAGTAAGGGGGTTAGTAGGTTGTGTCCTGTAAATGTTGGATCAAAATGGGTACTTACAACTGAACACTACTGAAGTGGCTAGGTAGCAAAGCAGTGTCTTGGTACTCCAAACTTCTTTCTATGATTAAGAGGCAGTGTGCTGTTGGCCCACATTCAACTGTGATTTTTCTACAAATATTTATTAATAAATCAAGAAATTAAAGTACGCCTGACAAAAACTCCGTATTTATCTTTTTCATTTCCATACATTGTCTTTTGTATTTTTGGTGGTGAGTGTGTGTAAGCGTGTGTTGAAAGTTTGCGCTGTTACGGAGTAGCCGCCGCGTCGGCCGCCATGCGCGCGTCTCGCTCCGATCACTGCCTTTGGTCGTCTGCTATGCGCTCGGTGGCACCGTAGTAGTTCTAAAAATAGTATGCTAAACAGGAAGAAGAGTCATCCCCGTAACGTTTCGTGTGCGAAGTGTAGGCATTCAACGGAAAATTCAGAGTGAAAAACCATTTTAAAAATGTTTCATGTAAAATTTCCGGAATAAAACCAAGAGCGACATTTATACTTTACCACTCATGCAAATCTTCAGCATTTAAACTACATTGAGTAAACATTTTAAGTTTGGTCCATCAAATGCCACGGAGCGCAAAGCTACGAAACAAGCCGTGATGCAGCTTCGATGCCGACTCGAAAATTGAATGGCGCAAAGCACAAGACAGCATGCGACCCATAAAATACTCAACAGAATCTATCAAATATCGACGAGTTGTCTTCAAACCACGCAGTTCCAGCTATTTTGAATGGTAAGTTGCAACCGTTTCCGACAGTTTACATCACGATTTAACTATGTTACTGTCATATATTTTGAAGATTACTTTGTTTTTGTTTGACGACCGAAGCTGATGAGAGGAGTATGTATTTAGTATTTTACACCAAACGCAAACTCTTGCTTAGATTTTATGGATATGTTACAGGTGTAGTTTTGTATGACTTCAAGGTTTATTTTCTGTCGATTTTTTTAATCATCTTTCCTGTTTGACTTAAATATCAAATTTTATTAGGTCACGTGACCTACCCAACGACGCTTTTGAGGCCATATGTCGAATGAACAGCTGACTAGCACACCTGCTTGCTGTAGAGAAAACGTACAGAAAATTAGATCTAGTTGCAAAGTGAGACGACTGCAGGCGGAAAATCGAAAACAAATCTTAATAAATGTTGTTGAACCACCAAAAAAAAAAAAAAAAAAAATAAAAACCGTTTCGACAAACGAATCAAACCTTTACAAAGATTTGTCACAGAATGTTTTTTGTGCTTGTGATTCGTTTGTCCATGTTCAAGCCGGCGTTTCGCAAACATTTTGTTTAATGCCTTTTGTACATCAGATATATGATAATTTTGTGCCTGTATTTCCTTCATGAAATGAATCAAACAGCGATTCTAAAACACATGTATCATGCACTCCGCTGTCATGGCGGTTTTTGGTGGATATGGAGGTTTGGTGTGTGTGTGTGTGTGTGTGTGTGTGTGTGTGTGTGTGTGTGTGTGTGAACTGTATGTGACTGAATGGAATGGATTAGCTATCATCATGATTTATCAATTGATGACAACCCTAACTCAATTTATTTATTACTTTTTTTTTTCAGGTGCTCCAAAACTGTGCAGTTAGTGTCGCAACAACGGGCCTTGTTCTGGTCAACATACACACTGTAACAATGCCAGTTCTACACAAACTTTCTCCTCCATGACTAAGAAAGAGGCAGTGGGCTGTTTTGCCCATTTGGACTGTTATTTTCTCCAAATGTTTGAAAATTAATGCAAAAAGTGAAATTACACTCATCAGACAAATCTGTTATTCATCTTCTTCATTCCATACACTGTCTTTTGTACTTTGATGGTGATTGGACATAAGTGTCCTTAGACGTGGGTTGAAAGGTGGGCACTGTTTACTGATTAGCTGTGAGCCTTGGCCAGCATAGCACATCTCACTCCTATCCCTTTCCTTTGGTTTTCTACACTGTGCTGTCGGGATATATATCAATCTGAAAATGTATGTACAGTTAGAAAGAGGAGCAATTCTTTTAGGCTTTCAATCGTCCAATTTAGTAAACCTTTAAGTTTGTCCATTCAGTTCCTGCTGGCCATGGGGGTGTGGGGCCAGGCGAGTTAAAAACTCAGGGTGGATGAGTGTATTTATTTTGTAATGACATTTGTACGTATTCAGTATTTCTTGGCAATCATATATCCTGTTTCACTAATAGATGGAAAGCAGATAGGCACTGGAGAATTAGGGCTGGAGTGGAGGAAAGGGGGTGGGAGAGAAAGAGGAGGGGATTGGGGGGAGGGGGGGGGGGGGGGATGGGGGGGTTTAGGGAAGTTTTTCTTTGCTCTTTAATTCTGAGCATTACTTTGATACAAAAATTCAATCAATAGTTTCATAAGATCATGCCAAGCAAGACGATATTTCAATTTGTATACGGTAATATTTACCTATGGCATCACAAGAAGTTTATGGTAAAAGGAGTGCGGTGGTGGGGTGGAGGTGTTGTTGTCTAGGGTGGGACTAAAATTGTGCTGACCACGTGTCTTAAGACCGTGCTCTTATGTAATTAGGATAGGAATCTTGTAATCCTTTTCGCACATCACACAATTGTCTACAGCACTTTTTGACCCCAACGCTACAGCCCCCCGACCTAGAATTTGACGGTGAATGAACGGTCTGTTTTGTCGTGTTCGTGCTGGACATGTGTTGGCATGAGTGTCGGGTGTGCTCGTGGTGGGCACTGACAACGTTTACTCAATTGTTCTTAGGCTCTGACAGCGGAAGTAAGCCCTTTTTACTGATGCTTACTTATTCGCAACCCTCCCATGCCTAGCTTTGGTTTGGGTATAACAACCCTTCCAACCACCTCGGTTGCGCAAGGGCTACGAATGGGATGTGCTAGTGCAGGCATTCGTTAGGCTTTGGCGTCATGGGCGGCTATCGAGATAGTACCTACAATCAGATGGCTTAGGACTTGTAACGGCACTGTTCATTAGGCTGGGTGAACTAGCCCCATAGTTGCCTGCTCTGGCTCTGGCACCTATGTGATAGCTGAATTTGATCGACGCCCTGGTAGGGGATAGTACGCCTCATGTCAGAAACGGTTAAAGAGCTAGAGGGCACCGTGACAAACCCACGTGCTGAACACCCCCGTAACCTTTTCGTGATGCTTGCCTCTGGAGCCTTTCCGTTACCTGGGGTCCTTTTGTCCTAGTACTTGTTCGTCCCGAGTGTCGAGGTCTTCTTCCTAAACCGGGCTCCTTGACTGTACCCCATCACTCCTGTCTATCACTCTAAGATCGCCATGTATGCCATTGAAGATGTGGCCACTGTTTGCCATGCTGGAGTGACCTGTGAGGAGGAGGATGGAGATCTCCTGTGCTCGATATGAGAGGTTCTAGGGGGTGCCCTCACACATACTCTTTAGGCTCAGACCTCTCCTAGACATGGAGGTACACTCGAGCCCCAGCGTATATCCAATTGGCTTCCCTGCATAGAGCTGGGTCAAGGAGCATGGGAGGTCTCCCCACCGGGTGGTCAAGGAAGCCCGCGTCAAGCTTCGTCCTACCACGTTTCTCTGACCCTGGGGTTGAGCATGATCAGTAGGCTGATAGGCGTGGTGGGCTTCTGTTTGCGATATCTCTTGATGACTTCATCCTTGCTCCACAGTGCAAGGGCTAGAAGAAACACAGCAGTGCAAGTAGATAGAAAACAATCTGGAGCGAGACCTGCAGTGGGCCAGAAGCTCGAGCCGATCAGAGACCCCCAAAACCTACCCAGGGTGTACCTTGGGCTCGCCCGCAGCAAACTCGACATTGAGTTTCGATACATAAGAGGAGCATGTGTTCGAGGGCCCCGTGGTTATTGTTTTCGCGGTTCTTCGGATCACGCGGCGGAGGGAGGACAGGTCAACATCAAGAAACAGACCTCACTTAGCGCGATGACAACCCTTAACGTGTCCCAATCCACAGCCAATTGTTTACTAAGGTGTCAGTAAAGATGTGCCCGGTCCCATCAGCATAGAATTCGCCGCCCTCTTTTAGTTACATCTTCTGATCCATTCTCTGCATACCCTTCCCCTAATCGTCTCTCCCGGTTCGTACAAAGTGCGGCCTGTTTCAATTGTTGGCATTGTTCGGCACATTTGATCTAGTCTCACCCCGCACATGTTCGGTACCCCATGTTTTGTATGACATGAATTATGGGCCAGCGGCTATGCCTCCCAGTCATAGGCACCCATCGTACAAACATCCATTGTTCAGGGTAGGGGACCCTGTGTGGTTGCCCTTGTTGCCTTTTCACTTTTGAACTAGGGTAAAGCCCATGTCCCGATGGCGCTGTTGTGTATAAGATCCACACCGCCCTCCTCCTGTACATACTGCCTCCCCTCCGCGCTGGCTCCACAGCTTTCAATGCCCCTCCTCTGATCACAATGCCATAGTTTGGGATTAGGAAAGCTAACGTATCAAACACTAGGCAAAGCACGCGTAAAACTCTCATTTTCGCGTGTCAGTCTGCTTCCGTTTTCTTGCACTAGCACCAGGCGCCTGGGCAAGGAAGGTCAACTACGGTCTGTGTTGCGGTCACAACCAATGTCTTGCTTGAAAAGCGTTGGCCACCCTCCACCGAAAAAAAGTGTGATAGCCCCGGTTGTGAGGCAAATCACCGTACCTCTCCCCATCACGAGTGGATCCCCGTAGGCGGCAGGAGTTGAGAACATCCACACTAATCAGACCTACTGCCCTGCAGGCTAATCCATCTGCTGTATGCCCGAGATCCCCCCCCCCCCTGTTCCTACACACACAACCAGCCATCCTGCGCCGTAACTTGCTTGAGAGCAGTGACCATGCAGGCAGGAGTCACGACCAAAGGGGATTGGGAGGAGCGGAGAGGTGTACAAATGGGCGACCCTAGCACGTCTCAAAATTAACGCCGTCGCTCAACTGTCAGGAAGTCAGCCAGCGGCCACTCCCTGGAAAACAAAGTTCCATCTTCACATAACAGAAGACGCTCCCTTCGGATGCAGACAAGACTCGGGAGATGAACATGATTTCTCTTCTGTTTGTCTCTTGACCATGGGGCGTAATTAAATTTATTGGAAATACTGTGGTTAACACTATGAGGAGCTTTACCCGTGCGAGCTGTGGCGCTGGGTACATAGGCCACCGCAAAACCTCAGGTGTTAGTCTTCATGAAAAAAACACACTTCCCAAAGTACAGACAGACCTTACCCTCTTTCTGGCTTCAGTATTCCGTTTTTTTTTGTCTAAACCTTCGCCCCCGTCACTAATGCCTTGCACATTGGGATGACGGGCGGCGGCTGCCCTTCTATCCACAAATTTTGCGTTTGCCCTGTGCTCTCCCTATGGGGGACTGCACCACTGTTCAGGTTGAAGGGACATGTACGCGCGCACGTGATCCCTTAAGCTTTGTCTGGCCGGTGGGCGCATTAAAGGACCGATTGATCGGTAGGCTCTTGTTTGTGAAACGCTCCGTAGGCCTGATAAACCCGCATAAGTGTTGCTGTCTGGTCTAAGCACAAGTGGTAAGGACTTGATGCCCAATTTTTATCGCTTACGGGTGGGTCCGACTGTCGAAGAAAGAGGCTCATGGGAGGCAGGTTGCCCATGACTAATAAGTATACCTGGCCTATAGTTCCTTATCCTGCTGTCCTTCTGCCTTTCGTATCGGTCGAGCGTTTGGTCTAGTCGGGTCATCTCCCCTCTTTCAAGGTCTTCTTTTCCACATTTTTTTTTCTCTGTGGTGTTCTTGAACTCTTATCATATGTCCTACTTTTCTATGAACCGATTCTTATGTACTTTAACTTTCCCCTTGATTCCAATATTCTTAGAATACAAGTCGTCCCTTCATTCCTGGATTTAGAGAGAACGGTAACAAGAAGTGCAAAGTGAGAACGGCCACGTATGCAGGTAGCAAACCACCCAGTAATAGATTGCCAGTGAAACACTTATCCCAGGCTGTAAGGGGCCAGTCTGGCATCCATGTAACGTTCTCATAACCCTACTGCGCGAGCAACCCCTGTGTCATGACATGTACCGCGATGTGATGGCTGACATCAGCGGCGAAGTTCAAGCCGCCTTACCATGAAGAACTGATTTTCTGTGCTTGCAGGAATGCAAAAGGAGGAATTTGGTATTCTGGCCCATTTTCCAGCGCGATGCATGAAGTAAGGGTTAGGATTTCTTTCTTGCAAAACCATAAAACCAGGTTGTTGTAGGGGATGAAGAGTTTCAGAATCATTGTATTGACGCGTTTTGCCATGCAGTGCAAACCTAGTGATGAGAGGGGATGATAGATCCTGGTTATCGAGAGGGCTAGTGCTCTCAAACAACACAACCTCTCTGGGCCTCGTAAAACACCGCTCCCTAGACAGTAGTACAAATTACTGCGAAAGCTCCAACCAGGAAACTGTCAAAATTCCCCTCTTTCTGCCTTCTTTCTTCAAAGTCAAGGACGCCAACAGGAATCTCTCTGATTACTTTTACTGTACCCGCCATCTTGGCAAGGACAAAAAGAAAAAAAAAAAACACAAAAAAAAAAAAAATTTCTTTGATTCCCCTACTCCGGGGGCCTTGCGCCCATGCACCAAAAATTTTGCCAGACCTTGCCCATGGGTTGTGAAAAGAGGCTTGCTTGGGGCCCCAGTGATCCCTTAGTGCTTGTTTGCTGGACCATGGGGGCCGGCAACATCACACAACAAAAAACAAATCAAAAATAATACTCCCCGCCAGCCAGACAGAATGGTTGCGGTTTTTTTTTTATCCCTCTGTCTTGTCTCTTTGCTATTTCATAATATTTTATTTTTTTTAAAATTGCGTAAACCTATGCCTGTATAGCAAAGTTTCTGACTGGCTAAGCACTCGTGTAGGAATTGATTAGCCCTGGTAGGTCGATGTCTCCCCATTTCAGAACGTTAAGAGTGATGTGCCCTGCATAAACATGTAACCCACTATATTTTATTCCTTTTCTGCCTTATCCTTCTGCCTTTTCTCTTACCTTTGACCTTTTTTTGCTGCTTGTTCCTGTCCTCCTCAATCTCCCCCTTCAAGATCTTCTTTCCCACAGGTCTTCTTGTTCCTCTGGAGTGGTACTTCTTGAGGCCCTGACCCTGGGGTTGCCCCTGCGCGTGTGTCCTGGTGATGGGGGGAATAGGGATACCTGGAGATTGAGGACCACTGATGTGACTGCCGGTGCCGGTGCGTCAATGTGCAACGAAATCAACACCTTCGCTTTGGCCTGAGCCCTTACAAGTAGGCACAGGTGGGTTCCGATAAGTGGCACATTCCTGTTCAAGCGCGCCGACGTTTGTGGGTGACATGCCATAGCTGTAGCGCTAGAAGATGGCGCTGGTCCAAACCCGGGTTGGGTCCATATATGGCTGCTTCATGTCGTTGAACTTCTGTGGCAGGGGGGCCTTCTCTCCAGGCTGCCTGTCTGTGTACTTAAGCTTCTGTTGTGAAATACTCTGTACGATGCGCTTCCCTTCTGATCATAAGTTTTGTGATATCCGTATGAATTATTGGGTATCCCCCCTGTGCTTGGGGTTCGATGGGCGTTGTGTGTGTATGTAAGAAGCCAAACTGACTAGTCTAACTGACACTGTCCTACAACCGACACGTGGGCTCTACGCAATTTACTAAATGATCACATGCAAAGATCACCGCGGTACCCTATGGACTTGCAATTTATCACTGTCTTCTGATCATTGAGCCGTTCTACTATGGAAATAGTCAGCCGCTTTAAGGCTGTCTCGACTGCACGTATTGGTTGACACCGTTGGCCAGCGAGTTAGATGGAGGAAGAGACCTCCGTCCAGGCTCGGGAGTCCTTTTGCGCAAGTTGGCCCAAAGTAGACTTGAAAGAATCGCAAGAATTCAGGACCTCGCTTCAGTGCGGTGCTTCTTCTCCACAGCTTCAACTCAGAAATGTTACTGAAGATCTACTCTTTGGTTGATTCGGCCAATCAACGGTATCCATATCTCCCCTATCAAGAAGACACTCATCCTCAAGCTAGTTTGTATCCAGATTGCAGTTTTAAGAGGAATATTGGGAGGACGAGATCAAAGCAGAACTTGCATCGCATGTAGTGGACCAATTCTATCGCAGTTCTTGTGCGCAAGGGCCAAGACAGGGTCTGAAAACTGACACCTCTCTTCGCACCATTCTTGAACTACTTTGTCTCTTACTCTCTTTCCAGAAGCTTTGATCACAGGGGGGCGTACCTGAGAGCGCTTCGGGGGGCAGTGTCAGGGGATTCAGAGGGTCAAGACAGAACTAAGAATCCCGTTCTTCGAGGCAATAAAAGATATTGTCATGAACAGCCAGCCAACTGCTGGAGTTATGTTTGCAGCTGCAGTAAGGAAACCTTCAATGGTTAGCACTGGCATGCAGACGATTGAATCATCACTTTCAGCAGAGAGACAATCGGAAACAAAGTTGGTAGTCTCAGGCGAAACTCTGTATGTAATGAACCCCAAGGTTTCTCAGCAGTCTTCAACAGAACATGCAGCTTCTTCAAAACCTACTCCTGCCCATAGGCCATCAGGGGGCAAAAGACCTACAGGCCTTACAGGGCCTCAAAAAGTGAAGATAATGGAGGTTTCCAGAACAAGGCCCCCCCTCAAAATTCTCCAAAGGACGCCCCTACAGCTGTCAGCAAGAGAAACTGGCAGTTCTACCGAAGACACCTCTGGTTAGGCAATTCCAAATTCGATGCATGCTTCAAGTCTTTCTTGCCTGCCGAGCTTAAAACGCAGCCAGTCTATCGTAAGCTCACCGGGGAAACAAACACTTGCAAGTAACGTCTATCAAAGAACTCCCCGCCACCTACAAGTATCGTCTGTCTCTATTCTTGACGATAGGTGCCCTCTTAAAGGATCCCCTACGCCTTTGACACTTTACCATTGAATTTCACCCATGCAATTTCCCCCCCCTTACATGACTCTTGCAGTTTAGTTCAGGTTTGCCGGTCTCGGTTATTCATCCACAAAATCTTAGGTCATAATATACAAGCCCTGTTCCAACCCCCGCCATTTTAAATCTTGTCTTCACGCTTTTAGCGATGCCAGAAGCCTTTCACCCCCGCCCCCCAATAAAACATTTTTAAAATGTTGACAGTCCGTTTTCCCTGTACATACCCTCCATCATTCATCATCTGGCAGAGATGACCTATGAGATGAGGTTATTAGCACTTCAGGTTAAGAAACTCCCAACCGAACTTTCATTTCTTCTAGGGGGACCTCCTGAAATCTAAATGGCCAACTCTCCTCTTTGGGACCAGTGTAGGGGAGACTCCGTGTTCCAAGAATGGTCTTCTTGTTGAGTTATGTGGTTTTCTCCTGAAGCTTCGACCATTGTGGTTGTCTAAAATGATGGGTCGTCCGAAAATATCCTGCCATTCTTCAAATGGATACCACTTTCACTATCTATCTTCCCCTTACACCTAACTGAACATGTGGGTACCCCACAAGGTCGTTCTCATCTTGGGCCGGTTATCGTCCTCGATTTCTGGTTATGTCAACCGACACTGTGTGTAAGGGACATTCCAAGCATTGTATCATTGCTGGAAGAGATAAGGAGTTTTGTGTGACGACATTCAGAATCAAAGGGGATGTCTGTTTGTCTGATTCAAAGAAATGCCCATATGGAAAAGGACTTATTCAACTCGCTGAGCGTTGTACTCTGTCGCAAGTTTAGTTAGTTCAGTCATCGGCACAACAGTGTATATGCCGGCACTGCAGTGCATGACTGCGCGTCCCGCTGGCGCCATGGCCCCGACTCTTTTCGGCAACAGCCACTCCTCCAACTTTGCCCTTGCGAATTCAAATAACATGAGCCAACGGGATGAGCGACATAGAAGTGTGGATCCAGAACGCTTTTAACAAGTGTCGTGGTTCTCGTCTCTGCTCTACATACACACACATCCATCTCAGACAACACACGACACTTTTCACGCTACGAACACATCACAATCCACACGATTGCATCATCTCCAAAACAAAGAATAGATAGATCACTCTTCAAAAACAAAAGGGACAAGCTGTGTAGTGGTTCTAGTTTGCTACTCTTTTCGGCTTTAATCCCCTTCACAGAAGCCTAGTGGACCTTCCTCCCTGTCGTGCCCGCGTTTGGTCCTTCTGCTTCCAACGTATGGTTAGTTACATATCAGCAAGAGACACTTAATGTTTCTCCCTACATATTGACTGTCAATACATGTGCTGGTTTCCTGTGTGTTGTTTGTTATATTTGTATCATCATCATTATTTCTTCTTGTGTTTTTGTTATTTTATGTATGTAATTTTTATTTTACACACGGACTGTCGTTTGATTTTCAGAGAGAGAGACGTGCAGCGACGGCTGGGACCTCCTGGAGGTTTTTTTTTTTCAGTTTTTGTGGTGCCATTTGTGTGTGTGTGGAGCGGTTTGGTCTTAGATCTCTATTCTTAATATAGTATGTTTTGAAAACTTACTTTTTGGTCTTGGTAAGGAAGATTGTGTTATTTAAATTTCTTTTCTAAGCCAACCCCCTTTTATATAATCCACATGATTACATAAACGGCAAGACCAAAAGTGAACAAACGATGCTACTGTCCCAAGCTGCCCAAAGTTCCCCATACGACCCCCCCCTGGTAAAGTCTTTGTATCCACACTTGGTTTTTTTATCATTGAAAGAACGGCGTTACGGTACTGCTCTCAACACTCAATTGATGATTTTAATTTGAGAGTGGGTTCCATGGAAAAACTGAGTTGGCTTCAAATGATCGTTCACAACAAAACATCTTTAGACAGCATGTTTTTGCTATGAATGGTATTGCAGCAGGTTTGCCGCGCAATGATCTTCATGTGCTATAGTTATGAACGCCAGTTTCGTGGCATCTGTTTAAAAAGGAAACACCAAAACCCAAGAGAATGGTTAAAATTGGTTCTATATATAGAAACTGTATTTTTAACGCAAGTCTGTAGAATGTATCTCTACAGTTGTGGGCCTATGTGCGGCTGTGTTAAGCACAATGGTCACTAGCTTACGCACATACGGGATAATCGTCAGACAAGTGTGAGTGGTATGTGTGTGATGTGTGAGCAGATTAAGCAAGATATCCTATGACATTTTTTACTCTTCTCTTATCTCCTCTCTTCTCTCTCTCTCCTCTCACACCTTCACTTCTCCACGTCATCACACTCACACCACAACACACACACACCACAACACACGCATTTCATACACACATGCCGGAAGGAAAAAGGTGCATGTACGCTCTGTCCTCTCTCTCTCTCTCTGCTCACTGTATGACAACAATGATAGGAGTGGTTTTCCTGCTCACACAGCTGAGCTGACTCCTCTCTCCTCGCTCTCTCTTCTTCTCTCCTCTCTCTTCTCTCTCTCAAAACAAAACGAATTTAGGCACATGGTAACACAGAAACATCAAATCTCCTTTCTTTGGTCTTGTTTGGAAAAAGAAAACCAACCCGGAACCCCCGGAAACCAGTTCAAGTGTCGGTTCGGTACCAGTTGTGCGTTTGGTGTGTGTAATCCGTGCGAAGTACAATGATAGCGCTGGTATGTCCTAGGTGGTGTTGTAATGTGTCTGTGTTGTTGGTATGGTAAAGCATTTAGCAGTCTTAATTTTTTAGAGAATAGGTGCGATATTAAATAGCACTTATCCATTATTATTATTTTACGATCTTGTCAGTATGTCCTGACCATGAATAGGATTTGGTGTTCCTGAATGAGCCTCTATGGAAGGTGACCATTCATTTTCCAAATCCCTTGCGACATCAAAGGTCAGAATCATATTTTTTACCAGAATATCTTAAACCTTACAGGAACAGCCAACTGCAGAATCTTTTTGCTCCGAACATACAAAACAAGAAGTAGGTGTAAGTAAGAGTCTATCAACAAGTTCTGCCCATTGACTGAACCATTGACGAACATTCACTAGACAGCTTGTGCTTAGAACCATTATTCCAGATATCCTACCAAACCTCAGATGCCAAAAATACCAAAATAGGTTTAAATGCCAGAAAAAAAAGTGCCAACAACTAAAAATTTGTGCCACAAATCAACCCAAGAGGGCCAACAGTGTTAGTTCTTGTCGGCAGGCCCTCATACCTTACTATGAGGGCCCTACAAATCTCCAATGTGCCAAAAGTCACGTATTTTCAAAAAAGTGTAAACGTCAGTGTTTCGGAAGAAGGGTGGGTTTTCTGGCGACAAGTGGTTGACTGTGCAAAGACTTGGCCGAACGTAAGGAAAGTATGAGAACAGTGATCAGGAAAATTAGTGGGGAAAAAAAAAAAATACAAATCTTCATCACCTGAAACTTGCAGCAGCAACCTGACACAATGATTTCAGTAATAACGCTCTGACTTTCTGGAAAAACGCAAACTTCCAAAACGAGAAAATGTCTCCTTTGTATATCTTTATCAATCGGAACAGAAACACTGAAGCCTTACATCTGCCTGATTTCGAATTAATGAACTGAAACGGGCGCAACGTCTGCACGATTTCTAGCTTGGGGGCCTTGCCAGGTCCCTGAGATTACACTATCAGCTCTCTTGAAACACATCTCCCAGAAACATCTGTATCTAGTCAGACTCACTTCTGAAAGTCAATCAAAACCATCTAGGGTCCACAGGGTGTTTTCCAATTCATCCGGTGGGGAAAGCCTCTCATACTTACCCCAAACCTGAACCAACGATCTTTTCTCCTACCCATCAAACTCCATCATAGGCTTGACAGCTGTATCTGCAAACTGACGGCAGAAAAAGGTCCGTGCTTAGATCATGTGGAAAATTGAAACCGACAAGCCTTCAGGCGAATTAGATATTAAGGAAAATGAGCAGTTGATCTCCGCATGACATTCCTTGACACTTACTGGCTGAGACCTTTGCCTCCGTGCTGGATATCCGACTTCAAACGCTTAAAAACCCCCCAACCGTTATAAACCCAACAACCCGTCGGCACAGTAGTGGCAACGTTTATTTGCACTGGATGAAGGCTCTACTCTCGCTCCAGACCAATGAACATCTGGGGATACTTCATGATCTCTCTATGATTCTTGGGGTTTTTGGGGTTATCTTCAGTTGTTTGTAAGAGAATTTTTTTTGCAGAGAATGACAGGGTTCGGAGGTAAGGGGCAACTTTTTCTCTGGATAGTTCAGAGAGAGAGTTGCGAGATGTTCCACAAGGAGCATACATGATCTCCTTGCCACTCTTTAGCATGAAAATCAAACAAATGTGATTTTTTTAGTCAGTTCAACAGGGTTCCGACAAGCTCCATTACAGTTTGAGTGGCCACGTGATTTTGTTCACCGTCTATGCACAACTGGAAGCTTGTAACCGAGAAGTGTTTCAGCACAGGCTTTTGGTTTATGAAGGGTTTTTTTGCTTCGGGTTATGATGGAATAAAAATTCATCCAAGTGGCGGAAGAAATGGCTTTCATTTTTTTTCTGCTACCACAGACATAGTGCATTCACTTCCATAATTTTCATCAGTTTTTTGCAGATCCTGAAATCCAAATAGGGAAAAATCTCCTGTTCCAGCTGTCAAAGGAGGCCTAAATTTTTAGGAGTTCGTTTGTTGACCAAAAAATGGCAGCTTTCTTGTGTGAATTTAAAAAAATACTACCAAAATATCATGCCAGGAAGCTTCTGTGAACATTCAGCAGGTCGTAAACAAGCGCACACTGACTGGGGGCGCTGATAAACACTTTGAAAACTTTGCTGCACCTCTACAGAGCCTTGGTCCTGTTCTAAAAAATTGGACTATGGTTGTGCTGTGTACAGCTCTTGGGCACAGACCCTCTTTACCTAAACAAACCTTGGACCCTGCCATCAAGGGCTATTCGTCTCTGTCTTGAAGCTATTCACACTATCCGCACCACCCCTGTTGTACAGCCTGTACGCAGAGGAAAAGGTGAACCCCTCACTCTCCAACTGCAGGCTGAAACTATCCTTGAACTACTGTCTCAGACTGTTCTCTTTCAACCAGGACAAACCTGTGCCTAATGACTGTTTTTAAACTTAATCAGTTTTTCAAGTGAATTTTTTAAAAAAATCCCAACTGTATTCCTCTCACTTTGGTCTGTTCATACGCAGCCTCATGCGAAGAATGCAGGTCTGCATCTCTAGGATCTAGTGTTGAGTCTGATCTGATTTCTCCAGGTTTCCAGATAAGCTTTCATTGGACCTTTTTCAGGCCAGAAAAATTGCTTTGATCTGGCAGCCTTTTGCAAAGACTCCCACCAGATCTCTGGCAATACAAGGCATTGTGTGCCGATCTCTGTTCAAAATATTTCCCATCCTTTCAGAAAGTATTCACTGATGGTTCAAAGTCTGAAGATGGAGTGGCATGTGCAGCCTATTGCCCTGGTGCTCCTTCTCACAAGATACATATTAGAACATATTCCATCAGAATGCTTCTGTTTACTCTGCTGAACTTGCAGCTCTGGTTTCTGGCGCGTGAAGATAAATCTCTCACTGTCTACAAAGAAAGGACTTTCTGGTTTTGTCTGATTTCCGCTGTCAGAGCTTTGGAGGCCATAGCTCATGAGCCTCCACTAACCTCCATCATCCCCAACTTACACAACTTTAAAAAAAAAAAACTTTTTTAAATAACTTTGACTTTTGAAAGCGGATCAGGTCACATAACATTGTATTTCTGGCTGGGGTTCCCAGTCTTGTTTGGGAATCAGAGGGGAATGAAAATGGCTGTGATCACTTGGCCAGGAATGCCAAACAAGGAAAAACTGTATAACATAATCTATACCCCTGCACAGATCTGAAACCAAAAGTTATTAATTATGTCAGAGAGACTCTGGCAGGAAGATTGGAAAGACACAACGGATAAACAAACATCTCCGATACGTCCAAACCTAAAAAAAGTTCCTCGCAATCCACCGTCTGGTCCGTCAAAGAAGAAGGTTCAAGAAACACCGCCCAGAAAAAAAACAGCTCTGTGGTAAGAATTCCATGGTGCATGATGCCTCTCACAATTGAAACATTCTTTTTAGAAAGGTGATTGGGAACTTGCATGATGTGAGACACAAACAATTTTTACAGCAGATTCCATGAAAATCTTCTTCAGAGATTGTTCCACGCACTGATGCGAAGATTTGAATTCTTGAAAAGAGATTCACATTTTTTTCATCAGATCTGAGATTTTATAGTGGAAAGATTTTTAACAAACAAATGTTGGGTGTGTGGTTTTTTAGAGTATTATTTAAAAGAGTTGTGTTAATGAATGATAATGACTTGTGAGTGAGAACCTCAACACACAATGGACAGACCCCTGAATTGTGGCCCTTTGCGGTAGGCCTTAGTTGGGCTAATAAGAGCAACATTACCGTACAATTACTTTACAGAAAAAATTTTACAGCTATCAGACTACTCGAAACCACCCAGAGTTCAGAGATGACCCACGACAGGTGATCTTTGAATTTCTGAAAGAGATTAAGCGGAGTTTTCATCTGATTAAGGATTTTTGTGAAAGAAACAGTTTTTGTAACAAAAAGTTTCTGGGATGCATGTTTTTTAGGTGTAATTTTAAACCCGTTACACCCCCGCCAACGTCACATTTTCGGGCGACAACATGGTATTCACCGCCCGAAAATGGGACCAAACTAGGTTTACCCAACCTCCTGATACTCTTATACTTACCTCCAAGGTGTTGAGTGAGATGAAAAGTTAGGATAAAATATCATATCGTCCAAGAGCGCTGTTCAGTTAAGTTGATTTTTGTCAATTATATACTGATGTGCTGTTCGATTCACTATGATGTCACAAAAAGCACTTCGTTCAGTTTACTCGGCCTCATCAATGACGAGGCAACCCACCGGAGGAGACACTGCACTTCTGTCAAAGTCTCTTTGGGTGGTTGTTCCAGATGGCGCCTGTTCTGATCTAAACTATGACGAAGGACAGCCACCTTCTAAGCCCCTAACTGACAACAATAAATTACTTAGTTGTGGAGCAGGAAGGCCGTGATGAGCTTCTCCTTTCCCTCTGGAGGGCTCGCCACCCACGGCCTTTCATACGTATGGCCTGATGGAACTCGTCAAATACTGGTGACCCCCCAACGAAAACAAAACCAAGGCCAACCACAGACGTTGGATCGAGGAGGATCCATCAAAAATTGAGGAAGGTCACCATGATAGAGAGCAGGACAATGAAAAAAAAAGGGCCACAGGAAATTTTGTGAGATTTAAAAAAAAAATGAACCGATTGCAGATTGAGAAGAGAATGAGGACTGAAACATAGATTAAATGCTACGGAATTCCAATTTTTGGTCCTGAGAGACTAATGACAGGGGCTGTTACACTCTATGGCTTCACTTTCATATATATCCCGGTGTCAACCAGGCTCGAAACGAGAGATAAAGGCACACCTGCAAGTGTTGGTCAGGAAAAATTTGAGGCAAACACTCTCAGAAACGCATCACATTAGGTGGATGATGAAACTTGAGACTGACTGTGGGTCCCATGTCTTCGCTATTCACTGAAAGCTACCGCAGCAAACACTCAACTCTGGGTAGGAGCCGTTGTGGGTAACAGAAAAACACCCACCATGACGCTGATGGGATTCCGAAACCCACGACCTTCTTTCCAGCCTGGAAGCTCCGCGATGCTAACACCACTTCGGCCTGATCTTACCTCGAGGTTAAATTCCGAACTTTTCTGGACAGTGCCCACAACTTTCGCATATGAAACTGCAGCAAAAAAAAAACGGGAACTGACTCCTCTGTCCAATTTGCATACTATATTTAGATATTGTATAACGGGTCTCATTCTAGAAACCAAAAGCAGGAAACCAAAGACGGAATTTTTGTTAAATAGGAAAACTTTAGATGGATATGAATGTAACGCGCATATGGCGACCAACGCTTGCGGCTTACCGAGTTATAACCAGAAGCCAACATCTAACCCCGCTGCTCACCTCAACCACACCAACACACCACACACACACACACAACATACCACACTGTACTCCCCCCCGCCTACTAAGCAATATCCTGACAAACTAAAATGGGAAGAAGAAAGGTACAACAGATTTTGTCCGAGGTGTCTTTTTTTTATTTTTGATTAAATTTCAAAACATTTGGAGGGAAAAAAAATAACAGTTGAATATGGGGTCAAACAAACTCAAACCCAACGGCCTCTCTTAGTCATAGAAAAAAAGAAAAGTAACTTACTTGGACTGAGTAACCCCCCAAAATGTAAGCATCAAACCACACGAAGGAACCTTGCTGGCAATTATATCAAATGCTGATGCATTTGTAATGATGTTCAGTCAGTATTAACAACACCATTTTCTTTCAATGATTTTATAGTGGTTTGATGTTGTGGAGAATGTTGAAATTGTGCAGTGTACATAAAATATATCTAATGAATTTTTTTTTTATATGTTCTCCAGGCACCAATCAAGTGTTTTTATTAGTTTCATTGAAAAATCATCCAGCAATGGTCTTCTGGAAAAAATAAAATAATGACTAAATTTGCTAGAAGACTTTTTACAAGTGGGTGTCCGCATACAGCTACAGACCCTCACCTACGTCATGTCAAAATGATTAGAGCAAGCTGCTGACACAATTGATTATCATTGTTAATTTGAAGAGAGAAAAAAACCAACCCATCAGCAATCTACAATCCACCGAAATCAGTGATCCTTGTTCCGAAGTATGTCATTTTAAAAACGGTCAAAATGAACAACAAATAATTTTATGTTAAACCTTGTGACAGATATCATCAAGAGAAGATGACATATAGCGCGACTTTCACTGGACAAAAAAATACAGCCCACTGTTGGGTTTCGGCCATTCAACCACAGAAAAACTTAATTTGAAAAAAAAACAGATCAAAAATCAGAATGTAAAGAGGGCAATTTCCGTAGCTGTTACTAGCAAAGTTGGTAAACTGGGCACATACGCAAGCAGAATGACGCTGGTCTGTGTGGACAGCATGTTAAGACAAAGAGAGCTTTAACTGCTTCTTGATATAAAGTTTGAACCTGTTATTACCTTAATGAGTGGGGTTACATGGATCAAATGGTTGTATGTTGCCGGACACCAGCTATATGTGGATTGCGGTTGATGTACAATGAGTCAATGGAATGAGAGAAGCAAAAGACCGATTCGGGTTACACGCCTGTGCTGTATCCTCTACTGTTTCCAAGTTTCCTTCAGTTATAAAAATGAAGTGGCCAATCTAAGATCTTCAAGACACTTCTGACCAACTCTGCTGAGGGTGATGCTGTATGATGTGTTAGATGTGTAATGTTATCTAGTTGCACCTGTAAATATGTAATTCATAAGGTATTGGAACACAGGTACTAGAGTGTAGGCCAAGTGTATGTGGTCTAGCAGATGTGAACTTATTTTTAGACAAAGGTCTAGTTGCCAATATTGGTGTATGTCAACTATTCTTTTTTTTGTTAGATCAAGGGAGACAGATGAACCCTCTGTAACAAGGAATAATATTATTGCGAACAACAAAAGTAGCACACACATACACTATCATATACTATCTCTGTCCTCCACCTCACAACAGATTGTCTCAAGATTTGGAATTTAGAATGCTAGATGCAGCAGTAGATACCAAAAGACTGTGAGGGGGAAAACGGATTTTTGCCTTTAGTGATCATTATCGCTGTTCAATGTTACTAACAATGTGATGTTCTTGGATGGTAATATTAAATGATTTATCACATTAAACTTGAAAGCACTAGGACAAAACTTTAAAAATGATTATAAAACTTATATAAAATGACATGAAAATTTGTGGTCAGATGACAGAAGAGATTATTGTAATCATAAATGTATATACAAATTTCATGGGATTGAAGACTACAGTGAAAAACAGTAAAGCTCTAAGACCAGGCAGCTATGATATATGCAATGTGTGCAGAAATCCTTATGGCTAGCAAAGTACATTGATGTAGTTACAGACAGTTGAATCTCAAGGCAGGGCAAGCAGTCACAAAAAAAAACTTAATTCTATGTTACTTTTTGATTTTGCAGAGAAGGAACACAAGAAGACACAATCACAAAATGGCAAGCAACCCATGAGTTAGTTAAATGATGGTGTTAGATGTTTGTTTAACAGCCAAACACCATCAGTCAGAGCTGCAGTTAAGATGAACTGGATTAAAAAAATGAATGATTGATGCAAGTTGTCTTTGAAACCATGTTCAAAACGATGCAAGAAAAAGGCAGTCCTTGACAGTTGCATGTACTGTTGTTGTTTAAGCAAAGGTAACACTATGCCAAACAGGAAGGCAGCACGTCATGATGAATTGAGTACGGTTAGGGGTTTTTTTGCACAGACCAACACATCTCAAGCAGGGGACAAGCTGTTGATGTGCGGAGCGGCTGCTAGCGCAACCGACATCTCTGTCCAACGGGTTTGCCGACGGAGCCCTGCTGCATGCGGTGCATGGGCAAACACCAATCAAAGGAGAAAGAGCAGCTGAAGCTAGCAGTGTGTGAAGCTGGCCACCAGTCATGAGGAAACCCCCCGTGTCAGGCTTGCTAATGCCAACAGGCACCGCAAACATGCTAGAACTCAGTCAGTACCTCCATTAACCAACAATATGCAATTTGCAAACAGCGTCACACACAAGGCATGGTTTCACTCCATATAGTTTGCATTACTCCGTTCATCCAAAGTGAGAAAGACAGAGACAATCACTATTAATTTTTTCAAACTCCCCTTTTACCAATTCATGTTAACCCAAACCAAAAAACACAGAGATTTTCACAGCAACTACTCAAAATAGCTTCATTTCGTTTGGCAAGTTCCCCTCCAATAGTAGCTGCCATGACACCATAGGGCACGAGACTTTCTTTGAAAACAGAAAAAACAATCAAGTACAGAGGACATTTACATTCTTGTCCTATAAATTCAGAATTTTAATAAAGTCCTCATACATATTCTACTTTCAAGGTTTATACTAGAAACACAGTAGTATCAAAAAGTTGTTAACAAAACCCCAACCAACCACATTGCTTATTACAGGAATGAAGAGTTTCACACAGGGAAGGAAGTCCTCTTGGACGCCGGAGCGGTTTTCATAACCGGAAATCAACTATTTCTAACAACAGACTATTCTAACCAGACACACTCCGTTTTTTCGCAGACTATCTGGTTGCTCCTTATCGTAAATACAGCCACTCAATGGACAGCAAAGAAAAGGTGGAAAAAACTATAAAGCTGGACACCACAAGCCAAAGTGCCTTATCACATTTGTCTGGCAACTACACTGGTCTGACAATACTTCTACACCCAGTCATGGCAATACAATCAATTCATAATCAACAAAACAAACATAAAAAAAGTGTCAAAAGATTCAAACACATGTCTAGAATATGAAAGGCGCTTCGACTATTTGCTCAACAAAGTTTACAAAAACATCAAACCCCACAGCGTATAACACTGATGAGTGATGAACACCCCTCTCGCTAACAACACCTACCCATGCCCTGAACAAAAAAAAGTAGAGGTCAAGCCAATTTTTTTCTTCAAAAACAGAAGAAGGAAAATAGAGAAGGGGAGGAAAAAAACCATACCAAAACAACAAGAAGGAACCACATAAAGACAACAACAGTTCAAGCAACAGGCTCTTAATCAACTGTTCAGTGAGGGACCAAACAACGACCCAAAACCCCCAACAATGCTCCGGCAACAAGAAAGATTCAAAAAGGACCCTAACAACATGATTTAGAGTACAGATTCTGAATATCACGAATAATTGTTAGTGCAAATAAAGTTAGTAAAATCATATTTATGCTATTTTGTGCCAACAACAAATCAGAAGAGAAAACAAAACATTTAATACCAGAAAGGAAAAAAAGAAAACATACACAACCAAAAAACACAGTGATTCAAGATGCACAAACAGAGCCTAAAGCGACTATTACCATCACAGACCCCAAAGGCCTTCATAAAATCTCTAGTGAATACAGGCAGTCATAGCCAGAATTATACCAAAGTCCCCAAGGACACATATTCAAAATACTACCAGGGCCCACACCAACGGCCATCCAAGGATAGTTCATCCTTGAACATACAAGTTGAACAGGCATTCAATCTGACCACACAATGTTAAATTAGAGTTCCCACATACAAAAGGACTATCCAACACAGGCCTCCTAGGCAACTCTAATAAACAGCTCGTTGACCTTATCATCACTTAATAAGGCCCAGCTAGCCAAAATATTGTGGGTAAACACAAGAAGTTTCCCCAATGGACATCCATCATCAGGCGACTCCCAAACCCGGTCTCCCATCATAAACATATGATACATGTCACAGGCCTGTCCCGTACGCCAGTTCTGCTGAATACTTAACTGTTTTGATCCATAGGAGTGACAAAATAAGAAATAGAATCCACGATTAAGTGAAAGAGAGCACTACAAAATCTCATCCATCATTTCACATTCACCATGATTGCATTTGGACCCAAACCAGAATAAAACCATTCCTAGTAAAAGAACATCCCATTCCAAATCGCAGATGATGGACCGGACCCACACAAATAGTGCTCTTGTGCTGTCTAGTCAAATATTCACAGCATGCTATTAGAAAAAAATTGGAACAAAGCCACAACCTAGTCGCAGCCCATTGCTCAATTAACTGATCACAGCTAGGAGAAACCATGTCTGCAATCCAACAACATAACTGGAAGCAGAAACAGCCAATACATCACATACAAACCCGAATTGTACGCACTTGACAACAAACAACATTTAAGGTTCTTTCTGTATTTGACCATAATGGCACGGGCGAGGGCCGCAGGCGCCTCTTACCGCTTAGAACATGCACAGGAAGTCTCCCAGTAGCTTAGCTCGCAATCCGTGTGGAGGGATAGTAACGCGCACGTAAGACAAATTTGGTGGCTTCAAGAGGGTTCACACGCTCGGCAGAGCGTCTGCTGGAAGGTCCTCCAAAGGAATTTGGAGTTTTAAAGGGAGGGAGGGCGTGGAGGAGGGGTTCGAGAAGTGGGTCATGTAATTGCGAGCTTCTAGACGGATCGGCAAAGGTTGTTTTTCTTCAGGCAATTACTGAAAGGGTAGGCAGTGTACAAAAATCTATCTAAACATCACCAATCTACGGTGGTAGAACAAACCAGCACCATGAGTCATTAGAATGGCTAGCCCAAAAACTGGGGCGGGTTACTAATCATTTTGACTAACTCAGAAATTTGATGAAATTTTGCAACACCAACAAACACATCAAGAAATTGGTGAAAAGAAAGGTCTTGTTAAAAAATTAATTCTATTAGTCCCAATCAATAGCCTGAAGGATACTTGGCAGAAAAGGAATCCACAGCGGGTACATGGAATCGCCACTTAAGACCAAACGGAACTGCTTACCAAATTTCTCCCCATATTGTAAATGATTTTGAGACCATGATCACTTTTTTGTAACAAGTGTCACACAAGCCCCACCTGGCCAATAACCTTGAACACCAATGCACTCCTCAAAATCACGGCAAACCCACACCAACACGAAAAGATAGCATGAAATGTTCACAAATCGTTGTTATAAGTACTGTTTATACAATAACTACATCACCTGAACATACACCATAGATCAAGAATAGTAGGTTGTCAAGTCGCGACAGTGTAATATAATAGTCAACAATTCTGACTCCCACCACATTCTTATGTTGACTAAA
>JADBJO010022431.1:12500-27962 GCA_016801955.1 Conus betulinus | reverse complement strand
AGACTAACAAATTCGACCCCCCCCCCCCCCTACAGTTTATGCAACAATCCCCACTACAGCTGACCACAAAGAACAGCTTACTGAAGTCAATAAACCACTGAAAAATGTAAAATGCGCTTAAGAAGCAAAACAGACAAACAAAACAAAACAAAAACAAAAATTCTTAACACACACAGTGCTGAAAAACTGATTAAAAGTGCTTCAACTAGTGTCAACACTTGCAGAGTAAAAACTGATTAAATTCATAACAAAGCTCTTGAACCGTACAGGTACCATCATTTTCATTTTTCTTTATTGCCCTATCAGTAGATCTAAAAAAACCATAATTTCACAAAATTAAAGCTATGATGAAAATGCACTATTCTGGAGCTGTCAAGTGAGTAAGAAGTTAGAACAATAAACAATGACTGCGAAAGTCTCTGGGGGTGGTTCCCTCTTTCTTTCGAAGAAGAGGCAATTTCACCTTTCCCATCCCATCTCTGCCATATTTTTTTTTCCATGTTGCCCTTAATTGTGCCACGGCCTAACAAAGAACACATTCAGTGGATCTGCTGAAACCACAAATTATCTTGCACAGATGGTTCTGGACAAACAGCTCACTGTTTCGGTGTGTTGGACAAACTTTCCACAGAGTTTCCCATCAAGGTGATCCCCTACACCTTCTGCATCTGTAATTACCCACATCTGATCAACTATATGACAAATGACAAAGTGCAAATTCTCAAAAATATCTGGAGTTCTTTCGAAATGTAATCACTATAGATACACAGGCTCAACATTCATCATACTGCCTCATGAATATAATATTGATATTTGAACTGCTCAAGTTACCTCCGGCAATGCCTCAAATCTTCTAAGCAATTCAATTTCTCTTTCCTTGTCCTTAGTCTACTCGATATACACCTCCCACTCCCACAGTTTTGTTTTTTTAGTTCATCCACATTGCACAAGCCACTCTATCTCATGCAAGCCAGAAATGCAAACCAAATATCATGGCAGCATGTTACAATCACCACGTACATTTATACAGTATCCAATTATAATGAAAACGACTTTGATGAGCTTTGAATTAATATTGAAGTGTTCAAGTTAGTGAGCACATCGATCAGCATAAATTCAGTACCATCACTTCATATTATCTTGGGGGGAAAAAAAGGAAAAAAAGCTGCAAAAGTATGAAATAGTGTATGTAACTGATGTGAATAACACCCCAAACCCCCTCTCCATAACAGCACGTTAGGTTAACAAACATCCAGTTGTGTATGTAAATCAAACATACTGAAATCAATATCAAGGAAGTTCGGCTCAAAAAAATGACCAACAACAACAACAAAGACACTCACACAGTCCGAATCGAAATGACAGGAGAAGGCAGTGTGTGGTCAGTGAAGAAAATGGCACAAAATAGCACTAAGTTTCCATCCTGCACTGGAAAGCCAGCTTCATCCATCCCCAGACAGGAGGGCTCTGTGAGCAGAAACTTCAGGGAACCTCACAGCCTCTCACAGAGTACTACGTGTAGTAGTGAGGAATGCGGTCTGTTCCCTTTGCCTACCCTGTGCCTGCTCTCTGCTCAGTGCTGCCCAGCCAGCCTGTGGGTTCTAACACACATGATAACCAAAAACGGCTTTGCACACTCTCCTCCGTCACCTCCCACCCCTCTCCACAAATCCCATTGCTGCTGTGGCGGCTGCTGGCGTCAAGTTTTTCTGTAGTCTTCCACCGAACTGGTTGCTGCGGCAACGGCCTTAACAGACGGATAGTCAGAGGCCAGTGGATGATAGCAATGGTAATGGTGGTGCCGCCAGCCAGACTGGGGGGGGGGGACAGTCTGTACAGTCTCCCACTGACGGCAATGAACACCTCGGCAGCAACACCTGGCCTCTTTACCTGACCCTGAAGACGGCTCGTGTGGAATTCACACCCTGTTATATACAACCCCTCCCTGCTGCTTCCAGTCTTTTAATTTCAACCAGCCAGATTTCCTGATGCGTGGCTGGAACCACAATACACATCCGTTTTTCTTTATACGACCCGAGAGATTGCCTATTTATCTTTTCTACATCTGATCCATTTCCCTGCTGTCCCTGACCTACAGCCACTAATCTGCAAGTTTGCTGACTAAACAGGGAAAGAGCAAAGGAGAAAAAAAAAATTCGGGCTCTAAACATGATCATGGCATTAAAGGCATCTAGCTTAATAATAATTTTACTACTTGTTCGTCTGCGCATGCAAGCTTGCACACACACCACACACACACCACACACACACACACACACACCACAATATCAACTGTTAGATTAACCTTACTTTAATTGTGACCATGCACACTCGTTACAGCCATGTAAAAATTGAACACTACTGCTTGCTAAGAGATTTTCACTTAGTTTAACTTCATCAGCATACTACTTTCTCATTTTAACATACAGCAAGTGAAATAACATCCAATCCCATAAAAGTACTATTCTACATCAGATGTGTCATCAACTAATCGATAGTACTCTGATTTAACCATTCACACAACAACAGTACATAAAATACTTTCATTTTAAGGGAATAGATCTGATGAGGAAAACAAACAAACTTACATCTTGACAGCAGGGAAACTTCTCCTGATAAACACCAAAACAGACTCCCTGTTGAAGACATGTTTTTTTGTTTTGTTGTGGTTGTTGTTGTTGTTTAGGTGCTACAACCAATAAAATATGAAGAAAACTTTATTCACAGCAGCATTGTTACATAGTGTCAGACCCAATCATACAGGCACACCATAAATACTGCTCTAACTTACATCCTAAGCTGTACCTTCCTTCAGCTGCATCAATCTATTTCAATATTTTTTATCACGTTTTTCGGCAACCTGAAGAAAATCTGATTTTAAAACACAAACTTAACCCAACATCACATGATGAACTAATCACCCTCCCCCACCACCCCCAATCCACAACCCCACCCCCCTCCCAATCCCGCAACCCCATCTCTGCCCCATCGGTCTTTTAAAGCAACGTGTGGAACTGATAAATCTATCATTTAGAACACCTGCCATTTAAAAAGCAAGGAGGGTGCATGGGCACTGGTTAAGTGAAAGGGTGGGTGGGGGAGGCGGGGAGCGTTCCAACTAAGCTTGAATGCAATGCTATGATGACGACCGAAGCCGGGGAGACGATGTATGGGAGCAGTTAAAGAATGGAAAGCGGGGTAAGAGAGGGGGTAGAGGGCTGGCTCAATAGTGACTTTGGAGGAGCGGAGTCAGTTGAAGCCAATGCCGGCCGGCCTACCTCCCTCACCTGCTTTCATACATACACAGTGGCCGCTTCTTTCTCCCTCTTCTTGCCCTCCGGCCACTCGCACAGGTGCGTGAACAGTTCAGCCACATCATTGTGGCAGAACAGCAGCCACAGTGAGAGTTTTCCCCTCTTTCTTGCTGCATCACTCCCTGACAATTTAGGGGTGAGCCGCTTCTTCACTGGCCACAAACTGCCAGTCTTGGCTCCAATGCTTCATTCTAAAAGCATCTCACAAAGACGTTTCAGCAGCATTACATTGCATACATGTACCAGCTTTATGTCCACACCTACCTCTGTTGACTTGGTTGACTGGACAAATGCCGGTAGTGCAAAAGGAAAATATAAAATACTCACGTACATGGACACTACCACACTTATTCAAATGGGGTGTGAGTGGACACTTTTTGTGTTAATTAAGCTTAGTTTACACGTCAAAGTTCTGTGCATTTTTTCTCTTCTTGAGCATCATGGCAACATCATTCCTGATCCTGAACTCCCCCCTTTATCTCCATCCACCAGTATCCTGTGTTGTGTGTGTGTGTGTGTGCACAAAATAGCATACAGCACAAAAAAGTCTCTCCTTTGTGACATGGAAATTCACTGTGAAATCTGTACTATCAGCCCTCTGTTGAAAAGCACAGGGTTTTCACACTAAAAGGAAAGCCGATGTAAAGATTTATTCACATTTTTATGGGGGCTGGTTACACATAATTGGAGATAGATAAACCTTACATATTTTCACCACAGTAGCACAAAAACAAAGCTACAGATTCAATTTCTCAGTTTATAAGCAAAATCAGTATAATAGTGATCTGTTTATATGAGGAAAAGTCAATGGACAGTCTATTCTGCATTGGACACACTGGCAGTGACCAAGTTTTCTTTATTTCAACAAAATAAAATAAAATGAAACCAAAAGTTCATAACTACACAATACTTCTAATCACTTCATAACGTACCATACTAGCTAAAAGTGCATAAATGTCGGTGGTGTTGTTTGTTTTGAAAGGGGAACTGAAAATAAATGTACTAAGAAGCTCTTATGAATTTGAAAATTTGTGTCTCTGATTTTTAAAAACATGAGCTTCTTTTGCATCTTTTCAGATCTCCTCCCACAACAAAAATATCCAACTATCATTAAAAAAAAAGGTATTCTTTCTTGCAAACTACATACTTCAGTTTCTGCAATCAGCAAGCGACAACCTTAACACTATATGAATTAGTTAAAGAAATCTTTTTTTCAAAGTCTGAACGACCATTAATTTGAAAAGCACCTGCAACACCCATTATGTTCATAGCTTCACAGTCACATTAAGATTTCCACATCAGATATAACATTGTTTTCAAATTAAAAGTTATTTTTGCGATGACAATGGTAGCAATGAATGGTTGGTTTAAGCAGAGATTCTGAACTTACTCCATCCTACAAGAAAAGAGGACAGAGAAGTAGCGGGGCTCCCACAGGCTAGTGTTTTAATCACCGACCCTCAGAAAGAACAGAATTCTCAAAGGGTCATACCATTTCCTAGTACCTGTTTTTCAGGTCATGACTATCGTATCAAGTCAGCAGTCCTAAAAGTTAATCAGGTGTGTTTGTTACAGTGGAACGATTTTTTTGTGTTGTTGTTGAATATCAGTATGCTTGGGGACATGGCATTGTGTTTTGAGATTGTACTGAATAAATTTCTGTAAACTAAGAGCTGTCTTTTTCAGGGCAACTCATGGGTGGCTTGTGTGTGTGGTGTGTGCGCTGCAGACATGAGGACAGGAGTGAGGACTGTCCATAATCAGCATACATGTTATTAGAGGTTGGCAAAGATGATGGAAATTATCAAATATAATACGTTAACTTTATGTGTAATTATAATTCTTGAAAGAACACGTCAAATCATTGCATGATTTTGCACTGGTAAGTATTTGGTTTTGTCAGAAAATAAAGGGCACATCTTTAGAATTAGATTTTAGACTAACAGGAGGAAAAGCCAAAAAATACTTTGCAGGCTCATACAGAAAACTTTTATTTACTGTGGTTATGTGCAATGCAGCATTTGAGAGGATTAACTGTAAGCTGCTGCCCTTTTTTCTTTCTTGAATTGAAAGGTCAACTGACGTCTGAAGCCCTGAAGCAGAGAAAGAAGGCAGGGATGACAAGCTATCACAAATACAGGCTGCTCCTTCGACAGTAATGCCCTCACCTATAAAGTTGAGTCAGAATAGGAAGGGAACACTATCTGACATTTCTTCATCTGACTTTTCAGAACGATGGGGGTCTGTAACCTGCCATGTTGTCTAACAATGAGTTCTCAGTGTTTTAAAATAAATCTTTGGCTCCGCATGAAGAGTCATTTCTGGCCCATAATGATTTCGGCTGAGTGCATTTACATCACTTTTAACAGTGATCATCTTAAGAGTAATATTGATTCTGTGACTGGTGTGGAATATCAAAATCTGATGAATGTAAGATTTGTTGGACTGACCATTTTGACAGCAGACTTTGCTTCAAAGTCACAAGACATGAGACCCACTTAACACCTGCACTTGATTTTTCATCACTAATCTTACTCTGTTTGCAATGGTTTTTTTTTTTTTTTTAATGTTGCTCTTGGTCTGTTTGCAATGGTTTTCTACTATTATGTTGCAGATCTGTCCATCCTGTGACTCAGTGAAGGAGCAAAAAAAAAACATGAGCAGACAAAATCCTCAGGGCATGGCAAGGGAGAGAAGCTCTGGCAGTCGGTGCCATTCCAGGTGAGCAGTGGTGCATGCCTAGTGTTTTAGGCTGTAAGTGAAGACTGAACCAACTATGAGTTCACAGCGGAAGATTATCTGACTTCCCCGCCTACATTTACTTTCATTTCTGCAACACCAAAACACCATTACAGGTAAATGACAAAGCTTTAGTTATTAGTGTTAAAAACTGTATGTGCATTCTGTGCATGGTGTTCACAACCCCAACCCCCCCCCCCCACCACCACCACCACCTCCCCACCCACCCCACAGTGGAACCTCTTGGTTTAAATTAGTAATCCAGTGCTGCACCATGAAGATCACTTTCTCACCCTATACATTCCAGGGCTGGAAATTCCCAAGTAATATTCAGCTGACCTGGGGCAAGTTAATGGGAAAAAAAAAAAAAATCTGTCCTCCTCCTGCCTTGTGCTATTCGTCTGAAATGAAGCTTGCTTCTCAGCCACTCCTTCACTGACACGATTACAAACTGGTTGCCCAACAAACAAGAGGAGAGAGGATTTCCACTGGTCCATGGACAATGCATGGGTATTTCAAGCCCTGTATGCTTCTTCCCACCTGACTGGTCAAAATACACAAATGCACACAATCTTCTCTCTGTTTCATTTTCGAACGTTTTCAAATTATTTGCCATATTGTTGGTCATCATGAATTTCAAGTCGAGCTTATTCATTTCTCAGATTCCTTCTAGCTAACCTAAATACACATGATCCATATACATGGTGATTGCATGACACAGGGACATTTTTTTTTAAATGAGCTTATTATTTAGAAATCAATTCCCCTGTATTACCATATATTCCTACTTTAATATGTGCCCAGAGAAAGGTATCAAACATGACGAGTTTGAACAGCCTATGATGGTAAATGTGCACCTTACACTGAACGCTGCAGGTTCTGAAACACTGAAAATCACAGTCAAGAATGTTGCTACACAGTATCATACACTAACACAATAAACTCAAACCAAATCATTGCACAAAACCCAATGTCAAAATTAAACTGAAATTTTTAGATCATAACCCTATGCTAAATCTTGTTTAATGTACTCGGTGCAAATAAGCTTTACGCTGATCCTTCGTTAATTCCAAGTAATCACTGTAGACAAAAAGATTTCTGTTCTTATCACTCTGCTAGAGGCCACAAAACAAATTATGCGAGCTTTTCATTTCACAGCTTCACTTTCATTTCAAGTCAATCTGCAACCTCTCTCTCCTTGTTGTTGTTGTCTTCGTTGTTATTGTTGTTGTTGTTTTTGCTGTAAATTAAATACAGTCTATTTCAGTCCTTGTCTGGGTACCCACTCAAAGGAAGACCTGTCCAAATCCTGATTTAAAAAAAAAAAAATCTGGAAAAAGAAAAACACTTTAAAAATGGATAATACAAGACTATCCCAACATAAAAAAGAAAGAAAAAAAAGCATGCATCACACACAACACACACACACACACACACTCTCTCTCTCTCTCTCTCTCTCTCAAGGTTCCATTTGAATTCTTTCTTCTGCCTTTCATTTTCATAACTCTTTCCCTCTAATCATTCCCCTGCCTTTTCCCTGCCTCTTTTCAGCCATGATTCATCAGTTTTCTCTCCCCTTACATATAATACAAAGCCACCAAATGTTCGATCTCAAGACTGATTCACAGTCAATGTTGCTAGCTTTCGAAAGCCTGCCACCTCCCTCATGCCATGCCTATTCGCCCCCTTCCCCAGTGTTTCCTTTTTAACCTCAAAAGACAACTTGCAGCTTCAATGACATCTCAATGACAGCAGAGAGCTGTCTGTCGTTTTAACACTCCTTAGTCACTGTCTCAAAGTCACACAGGTAGGAGAACTGTAGCGTCTCTCCCTGACTCTTGCTCAAAACACACATACACACAAATACACACAAAGACACACATGACACACACTCTCTCACACTCTCTCACACACACACACAACTCTCTCTCTCTCTCACACTCTCTCTCTCTCTCACACACACACACACACACACACACACACACACACACACACACAAAAATGCCTTTTGCGCCAACTGTACTACAAAAAGATTAAACTTTAAGAGTCTCATTGCTTTTGTTTTCTTTACCTTGTGGTATTTCATAACTACAGTCACCTGGCATCCTCACACCCAGAAAGATAGTAAGAATGATAAGTTCAAAAAACTGCGCTTCATCATTATCTGATCAACTCAACTTTTAACATCCTGTCATTGCAGCTTAGTTGAGCGACAGTACAGACGAATACCAGGACTGAAAATCTTTCAAAAAGTACCTTTGCTAATAAATTATTCAAGTAAAAACGAAAGAATTACTTGTCTTTTCACCCATTAGTTAATTGTTCATTATACCTAGAGCTTCACTTGAAATCCTATCACTACTTTGGAAATAGATACTATAATCTTTCCAGATGGTTACTGTTGACCATCTAACTTCCTTGCATTTACAGACAGTATTTTTTGTGTTTTTTTTTTTCAAGCCAGGCAAAAGATGTCTGGTTATTCAATTTATTACAATACAATCTACAACAATAACCAGTATTAATAAAATGATTTACTGTCTTTTCTGATTTTCAAGTGAACCATCAAGATCTGTCACAAAATAATCCCTTTCTCTACTTCCTATAAATTCTGTTGCCCTTTTTTATTCTCGTTTACAATTTATTTATATGAATATCAAGAAAGATAATTTTTCTTTGGTATATGAATCAGTACTATATTAATCATCGTTTGGATTACATGCTGGATTTGTGATGATCATCAATGGTTGATCTGCCTGGTCCAAAAACATTTTATTCCAGGCCATCATTTCTTAATTAAAATTCAGTTGTGCTCAAAATGTTCTGCCTTTCAAGTCTGACTCGGTGACTCGTTTACAGTATCATGATGTGCATCTCAGTCCTGTAAAACACATGCACAAGTGAGCTCTCTCTCTCTCTCTCTCTCTCTCTCTCACTCTCTCAAACACACTTTTCATGGGGGCTTTAATACCTGTGACTATCAGTATCACTGCTACCACACATCATTCAACTCCAATCTTGCTGACCCCAATTCTAGCCTGAGGATTACAGGGGGGTTTTTTTGCCCTAATTTTGGCAGGTATGCTGGGGGGGGAAAATTATTTACTCCTTCATGCCTATAAACTGACTGTACTGTTTCTATTGTTTTGTCTAGTCATTTATTGCTACTAAATAGTAACTGCTCCCATCCCATCTACTGTTGCTCTCTCTGGTGCCAAGACATGACTGGTTTCAGCAGTAGACTCACATGTACCTTAACTGCCAGTAGTATTGCCTCTCTCAATCCCTGACAAAGAGACATGGAAACTGTATTTCACTGGTTACTGTTATTTTCTATACTTGCCGCTGTTGGTCTCTGTTTTTTTTGTTTTTTTTTTTTATTGTACCAGAAATATCATTCAAATTATGAAACTTGGGATGAACCACCTGCTACCTCTCTACTACTCGATATGGTATTGTACTACCAATATCAGCACTTACCACTCTAGCACAAACTCGCACAAATGACTGTCTCCTGCCTTGGCTAAAGGCTGTGTCTGGCCAAATGACATTGGCTAAAACACCAAGACTACATCAAAATGTTGTTATGCTCTGCACAGTTACGCGGGGATTGTCTTCAGTTGTGGCAAGCTCCTAGCATAACATTATCAGTCTCCAAAATCCCCCCAAGTCGGAGTGTGGGCTTCCCACATGGTGGGGTAATCAAAAAACAGTCACACTTGTATTGTAATGTTCTCATCCCTTGCTGATGCATTTGTACATAGTGTTCAAGTACTTTGGCTGTTTGGATGATCCCTGGAGTCTTTTAGCCAGAGTACAACAACAACTGGCTTTATCAACATTATATTGACAAAGCATGACTAATTATGGATATGCTGCAGAAGTGAACATTAAATTCCTATGCCAATTGGAACTTATATAGTAAGCCCTGTAAATCCTTGGATTCAGTTATAACTTAAAGCAAGCTTATAGAAAACCATTCCTTAATTTCTGTTCAGGAAATACAATTATTATAATACATTATCATGAGCATTGATCTTAAATTAATCCCTCCATGTCTCCCTCCCTAGGTTCAAAAAGGTGTTGTGCGAAGGTGTGTGTGCGAGTGTGTGCGCGCGCGTGCGTGCAAGTCTGCGTGTGTGCGCGTGTGCGTGTGTGTGTGTCTGTGTGTGTGTGTGTGTGTGTGTGTGTGTGTGTGTCATCTGTCTGTCTGTCTGTCTGTCCATCTGTCTGTCTGTCTGTCCGTGTGTGTGAAGGACTTGTCCAAGCATGCAACGCTGGATGCTGTACCAACAGCTCATGAAAATGACCTGAATGCTTTCAACGGAAAACAACTTTTTTGCCAAGTCAGACATCGAATCCATTATCTGTTTTTACAGATTTGAAAGCAGCGCTGAGCTCATTTCATGCCAGCTTCTACACAGCGTGTTGCTCATTCTTAATGGGAAATCAGCACTGTGAAAGCAATTACCTGGTCAAGGAAACAAAAATTACAATAGGTCTACTTCAAACCATACCACAAACACACACACACACACACACACACACACACACACACACACACACACACACACACACACACAAATCTGTTGTCAGGGCTGAAAGAACAGGCATAGGTCAAAAAGGTCTAAATCAAATCATCTCTCACATCAAACAATAATAGCCACCACTTGTGCACACAAGTCACATGTGTAAAGTGGTCTATTTTCAGCTGGTCAAGCAAGTAGTAGTAAAATTAGCTTCCATTTCAAACTGTTAATTTATACCAGCCACCGTGGCGAAGTGGTTAGCGTCACGGACTCCCCGCTGGGAGGGTCGTGGGTTCGAATCCCATCAGAGTCATGTGGGTTTTTCTGCCCCGACCGGCTCCTACCCAGAGTTGAGTTTGCTGCGGACTCTGTTGGAAGACTGGGACAACACACACAGTCGAGTTTCATCCACTTAATGGATGCGTTTCCGACAGTGTTGCTTATAATTGCCTGACCAACACACTGCAGGTGCCTGTATCTCTCGGGCCTGGTTGACATCGGGATAAATTATGAAAGAAAGCGTAGAGTACAGCCCTGTCATGTAGTCTCAAAACCGAAAATGGAAATCTGTAGCATCATCTTAATCACCCTCATTCTCATCGATCAGCATTAAAAAAAAAAAAAAGTCTCAAGTTCTGTGGCCCTTCATGCCCTGCTCTCATGGTGACCTCAATTTCGATGTCCTCTCTCCGCCTTTGGCCTTGGTTGGTTCCGAAGGGGTCACTGGTATCGGCGAGTCCATGGGGGCTGTCGTTGGATGGACGTGGTGGCGCCCTCCCATGGAAGAGCTCACTCATGCCAGCTCCACGACTAAGCAATTACTGTCATCAGTAGGGGGCTTAGTAGGTGGTGTCCTGCATAAGTTAGATCTAACAGGCGCCACTGAACAGCACCGAAGTGACTCGGCAGCAGTGCAGTGTCTCCTCCAGTGGGTTGCCTCTTGACGACTTGACACTGACTGCTCCCTGTGGATTGCTGGTGCCAGGGCTGCGGTGGGGCCGACCAGGCTGTGGCTGTGGACGGGGTGTCGGAATGAGCTGTGTGGGTGTACTGCCTCTGAAGTGGTGCAGAGGTTGGGGCAGCACACAAAAAAAAAAAAAAAAACAAAAACAACTGTTGATTTATTTCAGTTTTGTACTAACTGCCAATGACAGTCCACTTTTTCTTGCAAATGAAAGCATCGAGTAGGAAAAACAATTTCCCCCCCCCCCCCCCCCCCCCCCCCCCCCCCCCCCCCCCCCCCCCCCCACCCAGCATACTGATAGTTTGTCTTAAGCATTTTGAAAACATGCTCTACTGATTTTCTTTGCACTGAGTCATGTGTCCCAAGTTTTCCAAACTTACAGATGAAGCAATCATGTGTGTGTGTGTGTGTGTGTGTGTGTGTGTGTGTGTGTGTGTGTGTGGTGTGTGTGTGTGTGTGTGTGTATTTATGCCTATATGTATGAGCTGAGACAAAACTTCCATGGAACCATCGACTATTAATTGAAGCATAGTGTTGTCTCTTCACATTATAGCGTTCCTGTTTTCAACACCAGGTTTTGCCTTACTGACACTGATTAAACTACAGAGAGCAAATAGAAGGGAACAGACATGACAGGGAAGACTACAGGATTTTTTTCTCTTTCTCTCCCCCCATTGTCTTTAATGTCACCTGTGCCCAGAGCCATGAACAAAATCCACGGTGTGATCACACACACACATATGCACAATGAGTTTTATCTTTAAGTTTAACTTTTAAAAAACTGGTATCCATTCTTTTAAAAAAAAAAATCTTACATATATTCTAGCTAGTTGTAGAAGGTTAAAGCAGAAAAAAAAAATTATTTGTTGAAGTAAAAAAGTGATCCAAGTTTGCTGACATATTTCTGTGGATTAACAGGAAACACTTGCCTGACTAAAAAAATAATGATAAAAAAAAATGCATTAAGATCCATTACACATATCATCCTATACCAATATTACACTACACACTGACATACAAGACTATGGTTAGATCACACAGATATAGGGATATAGTACCCTTTAAATAAAACATTAAAACTATGAGAGAAAAAAACTCATGAAAAGGGTTAAATACTGATTATTTCACAGAGGTCTAATCATGCACTGACAATTAATTGTGGATGCAAGCCATTTCACAAAATTTCATTAACTCCATCAGACTCCAAGACCTGAACCATTTCCTTTGTCATGAGCCACTAATCGGTTATTACCTACTGTGTATGAGTAAACTATGGTGTGTGTGTGTGTGTGTGTGTGTGTGTGTGTGTGCATGCACATGCGCATGTGTGCCTATGTGTTGTGTGTGTGTGTGTGTGTGTGTGTGTGGTGTGTGTGTGTGTGTGTGTGTGTGTGTGTGTGTGTGTGCACGCATGCGTATATATATATATATATATATATATATATATATATATATATATATATATATGTGTGTGTGTGGTGTGTGTGTGTGTGTGTGTGTGTGTGTGTGTGACAACATTCAATGTGTAAATGTGTGTGTGTGTGTGTGTGTGTGTGTGTGTGTGTGTGCATGTGCATGCACACGTACATCTGCTGAATGTGTTTTGATTTGTTTTTTAAAGAAATCAAAATGTGCACGCATGCGAATTGTGTGTGATGTGCATGTTTTAAAGATATGTGAATGTCACCTGTACGTGATGTGTGCGTGTGTGTGTCACTGTCAGAGTGAATGTGTATATATGTGTGGGAGTGTGTGCACATGTATGTCACTGTGTCATGTTTATGTCAGTGTCCAGTATGTTTATGTCAGTTAACCAGTGCGGTGTGTGTGTGACACATTACAGAGAGAGAGAGAGAGTCAGAGAGAGAGAGAGAGTCAGTTAACCAGAGAGAGAGTGAGAGAGAGAGAGAGAGAGAACAAAGAGAAAACAGAGAGACAGAGACACAGACAGAGAGATAAAGACAGACAAGAGACAGAGAGACAAGACAGACAGACAGACAGACAAAACAGATGTATGAACATCTCTGATGTGCATGCAGATTTATTATCATTCTGTTTAAAAAATGTGTTTTATATTTGCATTCAAAAAAAATCTTGTTCATGCTCAATTGAATGTTCTGTGATTTTATCAAGTTTCCACTTTGTTATTCCATACCATTCAGCTTATTACTGATGATGCAATTTAAGGACTACAGCATGTGCAGAGTCCACATTTGCAGAAAAGCAAAGGGATGCTACTCTATTTTTTTCTTGAAACAAGTCTTTTAATTCATTTCCATTCCAAATCGATCAAATGCTGATCACCAATATTTAGCAATGAACAGGCACAATTTGTCGACTTCTGATATTCCCTGAGATGAAGTAGAGAAAACAGAAACTGATTCCCATCTTGGTACTGTCCACTGCCATAACCGGAGCATCACAGCAGGTGCATTCGCGTCTGACACATCATTTCAAATTTCACAAGTGAACAGGCAATCTGAAGCCCTGCCTACTAGTACCATTAGCGTTCACTCCCTTTACAAGCTTCTAGCTCTTTGCAATATCACACTGATCCTGTAAATGAATGCATCTATGATTTAGAAAGCAAACCTTCAGCATAAAAAAAATTTCTTGTTTCAGTATAATCCATACCCATAAAATTCTTGTCGGTGTTGTGACTTCCCTCTAGTTGTCTAGAACATGGTATAAATACACCTTGCACTGAGACGAATCTAAAACACGAAAAGAGACTAATAATATTAAATTCTTTAACTTTTAAGTATGAGAAGCAGGGCTTAACAGAAACCTTTTTTCATTCATCCTCTAAAATGCATGTGTGCAAAACACAAACCTGACTGCCTCAGGTAAAAAAAAAAATAGCATTATCTCAATCCAGATGATTTTCATTATAAATTCCTACTAGCTTTCTGAAAGAAACACCCGGCAGGTTGTCATCATGGAGCTGTAGACAAATGCGTCTCCACATAGCTGGACCTGTTTGGAGTCAAAATTCAGACATCTGCTGTAAACTTTCTGATACAATAGCCGTAACCCCATCAAGGTCATACAATTTGGGGAGGGGGTGGATGGGAAGGGAGTTGGGGAGTGTTGGTTGTCAAAACTTTCTCTTGCCTGGTCAGGAAAGTTCAGAGTGAAATTTCACAACCTGAACATGGCGACGCAATTGTCCTGGTCTGTCTGATAATGATTAATTCTAAGTCCTAGAGAGAATGTGTACTTAACTGATACATGCTTGACGCTTAGGAAGACCTGTCCACCTTTCAAAAATGCAGAGCTAAACTTGACATACGTAAAAGGATACACGAAACATTCCGAGCTGTACATTGTAAGGTCTTTTCAAGTGAATGTCCAGAAATTATCTGAAAATGCTAATTGCAGATCTCATTACAGATTCTGGAAATCATTCCACACACTGATCACACATACCGAGAAGAAAGAAATGTCTTCAAATCTTGTGTCTGTAATGTACCTTACACAATTTAATGGAGAATACTCTTAATTATTGAGATAATTATTACCAAAAGAAAAAATGTACAATTCAAGATTTGAGATGAGAGGTGAATTCCCTTAGATGTGGGAATTACTGATTTCTATTCCTTAAAGTATCATCTATATATAATAATACAATAGATTCAACTAAAGCTTATCTGTTTTCTTGTTTCTTTTTCAACAACTTCTCATCCTGGCATCCGACACCATTGTACGTTATTGAATATCTAAACAGCTTAGAGTGCCTGATGTCACCCAATGCAGAATGCAAGATCAATCAATAAATCCAGTTTCCCTGCTCCGTCTAGTGGCCTCATCTCTGACTGGGTTTTCTGCCATTTCTCTTCTCAACATAAATCGTTCTATTTCAAAATTGAAAACATACTGATTATACTTTGTTTTAAAACAAAGAAAAATGTTGATA
>JADBJO010022431.1:0-7500 GCA_016801955.1 Conus betulinus | reverse complement strand
GTCGATGTTCAGTGTGTGTGTTTTGATGTTCAGTGTGAGTGTTGATGTCCAGAGGTGTAGGTGTTGATGTGTAGTGTGAGTGTTGATGTTTAGCGTGTGGGGGTCGATGTTTATTGTGGCTGTTGATGTTTAGAAGGTAGGTGCTGATGTGAGTATTGATGTTTTTCGTGTATGAGTTATTGTTCAGTATAAGTGCTGATGTTCAAAATGTAGCTGGTGTTCAGCGTTCAGTGTGAGTGTTGATTGTTCAGTGATAGCCTTGATAGAGTTGATGCCTAGAGTGTGGGTGCTGATGCTGAGTATGATTTGTTTTTTAAATGTTCAGAGTGTGGGTGCTGATGTCCACTATGACTACTGATGTTCACATATGTTGCTGTTGTTGTTGTGTTGTTGTTGTTGTTGTGTGTTGTTGTTGTTGTTGTCGTCGTCGTCGTCGTCGTCGTCGTCGTCGTACCCTGGCTTAAAAGACTCCAGGGATCATCCAAACAGCCGAATTATTTGAACATTATGGTACAAATGCATCAGCTGGGGATGAGAACATTACGTGTGTGACCGTTTTTGATTACCCTGCCACATTGGGCAGCAGCCACACTCCGACTGCGGGGGGATTTTGGAGACTGATAATGTTATGCTAGGAGCTTGTCACAACTGAAGACAATCCCCCGCATAACTATGCAAAGCATAACAACATTTTGATGTAGCCTTGGTGTTGTAGCCTATGTCAATTGGCCTGACAGAGCCTTAAGCCAAGGCGAATGTTCACGTATGAATGTTGATGTTTAATGTGAGTGCTGATGCTCAGTGTCAGTGTTGAGTTTATTGTGGGTGTTCGTGTTTTGAGCAAGAGTTCTTGTGTTCAGTGCAGAATGAGAGTTAATGTTCAGCATGTCAGCGCTGATTTTCAGCGTAGGTGTTAATGTTACGAGAGCTGTTGTTGCAGTTCAGAGTGTGTGTGTGTTGTTCATCGCGATTGTCGTTGTCCAGTGGGGTGTGTGTGTTGGTGTTCAGAGTATAGGTGTTGATGTTCAGAGTGTGGGTATTGCTTTCCAAGTGAGTTTTAATGTTCAGAGTGGGTGTGTCTTGGTGTTCAGTGTGGGTGTTGATGTTCAGAGTGTGGGTGTTGATGTTCAGAGTGTGGATATTGGTGTGTCCAAGGTGGCTGCTACTGTTCAGACAAAGGGTATTGGTGTTCAGTGTGAGCACTGATATTCAGAGTGTGGGTGTTGATGTTCAGGGTGTGGATATTGGTGTTGGAGAGTGTGGGTGTTGATGTTTAGAATAGAGGTGTTGATGTTCCGAGCGTGGGTTTTGATGTTCAGAGTGTAGGTGTGATGTTCAGAATGTGAATATTGGTTTCCAATGCGAGTGTTAAAGTTCAGAGAAAAAGGGTATTGGTGTTCAGTGTGAGCACTGATATTCAGAGTGTGGGTGTGATGTTTAGAGTGCGGGTGTTGATGTTTAGTGCGGGTGTTGATATTCAGAGTGTGGGTGTTGATATTTACAGTGTGGGTGTTAATGTTCAGAGTGTGGGTGTTGAGTTTCAGAGTGTGTGGGTGTTGATGTTCAGAGTGTGGGTGTTGATGTTTAGAGTGTGGGTGTTGATGTTTAGAGTGGGAGTGAGTGTATTGATATTCAGAGCGTGGGTTGTTGATGTTTAGAGTGTGGGTGTTGTTGATGTTTAGAGTGGGAGTGTATTGATATTCAGAGCGTGGGTGTTGATGTTTAGAGTGTAGGTGTTGATGTTTAGGAGTGTGGGAGTGTTGATGTTCAGAGCGTGGGTGTTGATGTTTAGAGTGTGGATGTTGATGTTCAGAGTGGGAGGTTTGATGTTCAGAGTGTAGGTGTTGATGTTTAGAGTGTGGGGGTGTTGATGTTTAGAGTGTGGGTGTTGAGTTTCAGAGTGTGGGTGTTGATGTTCAGAGTGTGGGTGTTGATGTTTAGAGTGTGGGTGTTGATGTTTAGAGTGGGAGTGTATTGATATTCAGAGCGTGGGTGTTGATGTTTAGAGTGTGGGTGTGTGATGTTTAGAGTGGGAGTGTATTGATATTCAGAGCGTGGGTGTTGATGTTTAGAGTGTAGGTGTTGATGTTTAGAGTGGGAGTGTTGATGTTCAGAGTGTGTGAGTGTTGATGTTTAGAGTGTGGATGTTGATGCTCAGAGTGGGAGGTTTGATGTTCAGAGTGTAGGTGTTGATGTTTAGAGTGTGGGTGTTGATGTTTTAGAGTGGGAGTGCTGATGTGTCAGAGCGTGGGTGTTGATGTTTTTAGAGTGTGGGTGTGATGTTTAGAGTGGGAGTGTTGATGTTTAGAGTGTGGGTGTTGATGTTTAGAGTGGGAGTGTTGATGTTCAGAGTGGGGGTTTGATGTTCAGAGTGTAGATGTTGATGTTCAGAATGTGGATATTGGTGTCCAAGGTGAGTGTTAAAGTTCAGAGAAAGGATATTGGTGTTCTGTGTGAGCACTGGTATTCAGAGTGTGGGGTGTGATGTTTAGAGTGTGGGTGTTGATGTTTCAGAGTATGGGTGTGTTGATGTTAGAGTGTGGGTGTTGATATTCAGAGTGTGGGTGTTGATGTTAGAGTGTGGGTGTTGATGTTAAGAGTGTGGGTGTTGATGTTCAGAGTGTGGGTGTGATGTTTAGAGTGTGGGTGTTGATGTTCAGAGTGTAGGTGTTTGATGTTCAGAGTGTGGGTGTTGATGTTCAGAGCGTGGATGTTGATGTTCAGAGTGTGGGATGTTGATGTTTCAGAGTGTCAGTGTTGATGTTGAGATTGTGCGGGTGTGTTGATGTTCAGAGTGTGGGTGTTGATGTTAGAGTGTGGGTGTTGATGTTAAGAGTGTGGGTGTTGATGTTCAGAGTGTGGGGTTGTTGATGTTTAGAGTGTGGATGTTGATGTTCAGAGTGTGGGTGTTGATGTTCAGAGTGTGGGTGTGTTGATGTTCAGAGCGTGGATGTTGATGTTCAGAGTGTGGATGTTGATGTTCAGAGTGTCAGTGTTGATGTTGAGATTGTGCGGGTGTTGATATTCAGAGTGTGGGTGTGTGATGTTAGAGTGTGGGTGTTGATGTTAAGAGTGTGGGTGTTGATGTTCAGAGTGTGGGTGTTTGATGTTTAGAGTGTGGATGTTGATGTTCAGAGTGTGGGTGTTGATGTTCAGAGTGTGGGTGTTGATGTTCAGAGCGTGGATGTTGATGTTCAGAGTGTGGATGTTGATGTTCAGAGTGTCAGTGTTGATGTTTGAGATTGTGCGGGTGTTGATGTTCAGAGCGTGAGTGTCGATGTTTAGAGTGTGGGTGTTGATGCTCAGAGTGTGGGTGTTGATGTTCAGAGCGAGGATATTGATGTTCAGAGTGTGGGGGGCGTTTATATTCAGGGTGTGGGTGTTGTGTTGATTTTAGAGCGTGGATGTTGATGTTTTAGAGTGTGGATGTTGATGTTTGGTGTGGGTGTTGATGTTTAGAGTATGGCTGTAGATGTTTAAAGTGTGGTGTGTTGATGTTTTAGTGTGAGTGTTGATGTTTAGTGTGAGTGTTATGTTTAGAGTGTGGATGTTGATGTTCAAAGTGTCGGTGTTGATGTTCAGAGTGTGGGTGTTGATGTTTAGTATGAGTGTTGATATTCAGAGTGTGCGTGTTGATGTTCAGAGTGTGGGTGTTGATATTTAGAGAGTGGGTGTTGATATTTAGAGAGTGGGTGTTGATGTTCAGTTCAGAGTGTTGTTGTTGATGTTCAGAGTGTGTGTGTTAATATTCAAAGTGCGGGTATTGATGTTCATTCAAAGTGTAGGTTTTATGTGCAGCGGGATGTTCAAGGCAAGTGTGTTGATGCTGATTGCGAATGATGATGTTGATTGTGAGCGATGAGGTCTATTATGCATGTTGATATTCATTTTGTAATTTAATGTTGATAACGAGTGTTGATGCTGCGTGAGAGTGTTGATGTTTGCTATGAGTGTTGATGTTGATTATGAGAGCCGACGCTCATTGTGTTCATTGATGTCTGGTGCGAGTGTTGATGCTCATTATGAGGTGTCAGCGTTACCTGTGAGTGTGGGTTTTTCAGTGTAGAGCTGTTGACTGGTTGTGCAGTGAGTCACTGAGTGGATGTGAATCAGAATACACAGATTGTTCACACGGCTTTGAACCGTGTGTGAATTGACGGCTGTATTTGTTACCATCACCATTGTCACAATTATTAGTATTATTATCATTCTTATCATCATCATTATCATGATGATGATGATGATGATTGTTGTTGTTGTTGTTGTTATGATTATTACTATTATTATCGTTGTTATTGTTGCTGCTGCTGTTGCTGCTTAAGCTAGGCCAAGAGAAAAAAAACTTATTATTATTACTATTATTATAATTACAACATTATTATTATTATTATTATTATTATCATCATCATCATCATCATCATTATTATTATTGATGTTGTTGTTGCTGCTGCTGCTGCTGCTGCTAGTGCTGCTGCTGCCGTTAAGAATTAACCAAAAGAAAAAAAAAGAGAGATAATGTACCGTCATAATTATCATTTCTTGGTTTTTACTTGTTGCAGGTTGCAGAAACTGTCTGAGCCCCCACCACCCCCCACCCCCCCCAGCTTCCCCCCCCCCCCCCACCCCCCCCCCCAAAAAAAAAAAAAAAAAAAAAAAGTAACAAGAGGGTGACTGGGAGACGGACATCGGCGCGAGGGAATGGTAGGTAGTAGAAGGAGGAACGGAATAGAACGTGACTCTGCATGAGAAGAGGACGTTGTGCCTACCCCGCCTGGCTGGTGTGGGAAGAGGTAGGAGGTAGGTAGAGGTGTCAACACCAGCGTGAGACAGGCTGATGATCACACGGGTCCTCCGGATCGGATCAGGTTTCCCTCCGCTCTGCCTCTGCAGCTCCTCGTCCACGCCCGGTTGTCTGAGGCCGCCGGAAGAACCCCCCACCCCACCCACCCCTCTCCTCTGTACCCCCCCCCCTTCTTTCTCCTCTCCCTCCTCCTCCACCCCACCCCCCCATCCGGTGTGTCACATGTAACCTCCCCCCCCCCCTACAACAGGGGTGTGCGATATCAGATGGGCTACCCCATCGCCCCCTCTCCTCCATACCCCCCCCCCCCCCCCCCGCACCCTTCCACTCCCCTTCTCTGTCCTCTACCTCCCCCACCCCCCACCTCCACTCTTCCGCCCAGTGTGTCAAAGGTACCCCCCCCCCCCCCCTCCTTTTTGTCAAACAGGGGGTGTGCGATGTCAGGTATGGCCGCTATGTGACCTTCCGTGTGAAGTCGATTTGTCAAAGTCGTTGCTCACGGCAATGGGGAAGGTGAGGGACAGTTTGAACCCAGGGTCTCTCTCTCTCTCTCTCTCTCTCTCTCTCTCTCTCTCTCTCTCTCTCTCTCTCTCAGCCGGCAAATGAGGTGAGTGAGGTGACCTGCAAGACAAAAAAAAGTTGAATTATTAATCTAAAGGGGTGAGAAGATAATGGTGGTAAACCCGTATTAATGATTCACTTTGTTGTTGAGGCTGTGGTGTTGGTGGTGGTGGTGGTGGTCGTGGTGTGTGTGCGTGCGTGGTGCGTGTGTGTGCGTGTGTGTGTGTGTGTGTGTGTGTGTGTGTGTGTGTGTGTGTGTGTGTGTGTGTGTGTGTCGTGCGTGTGCGTGCGTGCGTGCGTGCGTGTGTGTGTGGTGTGTGTGTGTGTGTGTGTGTGTGGTCGCGTCTTCTGTATCCTCCTTAATAGAGTGACCGCCACGCCGCTCATTTCGACACTTTCATTTACAGCCACATCCAGTTTCTCCGGGTCTCAAGATTTTCTCTCTTTTTTTTGGTCTATACTTGGGTACAGAAATCCCCTCTTCATCTGTGTCTTCAAGACTCTAGACTGTCATGATCATTGTAGACTCGGGTACCCGGTCCACATCCGTGTGTCTCAAGATTCAAGACTCAGGACCAGGTTCAGGTTCTTGTCTATCTTCAGGTACAGAAATTCCCGGTTGATTCTAAATCTCAGGATTCAAGTTTGGTTTATTGTTTATACTTTAAGTATAGAAATTCCCGGTTCACTCTCGTCTCAAGACTCGTGACTGGTTGATTGTCTATACTCTGGTACAGAAATCCCCTGTTCATCTGTTGTCTCAAGATTCAACACTCAGAACTGTCTATACCCTGGTATAAAAATTCCCGTTTATCCGTGTCTTGAGATTCAAGACTCATCACTGGTTTATTGTTTATACTCAGGAACAGAAATTCCCACTTTATTCGTGTCCCAAGACTCCGAGACTGGTTTATGGTCTATACTTATGTATAGATATAGAAATTACCGGTTCAACCGTGTCTCAATAATCAAGACTGGTTAATTGTCTACACTTATGTATAGAAATTCCCGGTTCGTCCCTGTCTCAAGATTCAAGACTCAAGGGACTGGTTTATTGTAATTCTCAGGTACGAAATTTTTTTTCCGGTTGATTCTAGTCCTCAAGACTGAAGATTGGTTTATTGTCTATACTTTATGTACAGAAAAATTCCAGTTGTCCCTGTCTCAAGATTCCAGACTGGTTTATTATTTATTCTCAGATACAGAAATTCCCGATCTGATTTGCCGACACTCATAAAGAGCGATCAATACTGGGTCGACGTGAGACAATCCATCCAAGGAGACGCAGCAACATAGCTGGATCATTCAGTAGCGTTTCGTCGTGCCTGTTCGTCAAACTACACGCAGAACACACTTGCAAGTCCCCTTCCACTGAGGACAATCACCGCATTGTTTAAAAACTGGTGGTAATAGTAGTGGCTGAAGAAAGGGGCCACAGGCTACACACCAAAAATGAATGCGCCAAGGCCCTGCTTAAGGAGATCGAGCATTTTAGCTTATTTTGAGAATTTTGATGTGTCCTGAAAGGTTGATCTCTCTCATTTTTTTGCACATGGCATCAAGGTGTACCAAGCCAGGTGGTTCCAAGCAGAACAGATTAAAATCAAAGGAACGGGATATTTGGGGCGCTGGGAGCTGGCGGAACGATAGGGTCATGGGTGAGTGCAAAGGCTTGAAATGTGCGTCCACTAAGGGGAAGATCATGTATTTGAAGATGGTTTGTGATTTCATCGGTTAAAAATCCCCCCACCCCACCCCCACCCCCAAATAAGGGAAAACATAATTGGTGGGGAGTTGCTGTTTTTTTTTTCTTGATCAGTTATCAGTTTAACATTAAATGGTGGCTCAAATTATGATAGGCCTTCAAAAAAGATACAGGATATAAAGTGTTTGAGGCAGATTAGTAAACTGTGGTGTGGCCCACCCGTGGGACAGGGGTCAAGGAGCGGGGGAAGAGAGAAAGGTAGGTAAATGGTTATAAACCGCTGTTCGCATGACCTTTTGAAAAAAGGAATACTGTGAATCACCACACAGAGGGCGGTAATCACTGGTGTTCAGCGGCAATTTATAGGTGGTTGGGTGGGGGGTGGGGTGAGGGGGTGGGGGGGGGGCCAGGTGGCACAGGACTACAGGCAGCC
>JADBJO010022430.1:20000-25000 GCA_016801955.1 Conus betulinus | reverse complement strand
CCATGTTTTCCATTCAATGCAGCTACATCAGCTGTGCTCTTCCATGTTTCTCAGTAATGCGGCTCCATTCGCTGTGACCCATGTTTTCCATTCAATGCAGCTACATCAGCTGTGCTCTTCCATGTTTCTCAGTAATGCGGCTATTTTAATCGTGACCTATGTTTTTCCATTCAATGCAGCTACATAAGCGGTGATCTTGCTATGACCTTGCATGTTTATCAGCAATGCAGCTATATTATCAGCAATGCGCTATATTAATTGGAGATTCGAACCCACAACCCCAGGATCACCAAGATTACGAGTCCGGCGCTCTACCACTGAGCTATTCCGGCTCCCACACCACAGTGTCTTGTGATGAAAACCAGACGCCATTGTTCGTGATGTCCAAGTCATGAGGAGAAGGACGTCCTTCAAGAGCGGGAGAAAAAGAAACAACAACCACGGACAACTAGATCCGAATCGTTGACCGAATCCAACACTCTCTGCTCCATTTACAGAGACGCCATCATGACCGGAATTCAACCTAATCTCTGTGACTTGAGAGAGAGAGAGAGAGAGAGAGAGAGAGAGAGAGAGAGAGAGAGAGAGAGAGGAGACAGGCATACAGAAACAGAGATACAGACAGACAGACAATCTGACAGATAGACAGACAGAGAGAAAGCGAGAGAGACAGAGAGAGAAAGACAGACAGATAGATAGATATATAGGTAGATATAGAGACACATACAGACGGACAGGCAGACAGAGTAGAGAGAGAGAGAGAGAGAGAGAGAGAGAGAGAGAGAGAGAGAGAGACAGACAGACAGACATGTGTGTGTGTGTGTGTGTGTGTGTGTGTGTGTGTGTGTGTGTGTGTATTTATTCTTTTTCATTCACAGGTAAAATTCTCACTAAAAACTCACACCGCGCCTCAATAAAACTTCGTCAACAGGATAATTTGAATAAAATGAATACTAAAACAAGTTGAACGTCTTTTCCCACAGGGTCAACTTTAATATCCAAGCTTTCGCCACAAAGGCTTCTTTGGGAATAAAACACTTCATGAATGGTTCCATTCTTAGAACATGATTACTCCTCAGCAGTCACAACAATCTGCTTTAGCACACACACACACACACACACACACACACACACACACTTCTTCTTCTTCTTCTTCTTCTTCTTCTTCTTCTCTCCTTTCTTCTTCTTCTTCTTCTGTGTTAGTTTGACTTATTCCTATTTGTCATCTTGTCAGTAGCCCTAACTGAAAAGAAAAACGAAGGGGGGGGGGGGGGGGGGGGGGGGGGGGGGGTCATGGGTTTAATGGTGGGGTTTAGCTTTATCAAAATCACGTTTTGTACAGGCTTTACAGTTGCAACCCTCCATTCTCCTCCCACCTTCCCTTGGGGGCGCTGCTGACGGATCATGGAGGAAGCTGAAAATCACAGAGCATCTATAACATGTCATTTTAGTGTGTCTATTTAATCATTCAACACCCATCTATTCCATCTCAATTTCAGAAACACACACACACACACACACACACACACACACACACACACACACACACACACACACACACACACACACATTTTACCACTTTTGCTGAGCACGTAATAACTTCTGAAAACGGAGTTCCTGGGCTTTGCGCCGTTTCTCCAGTATCATGTTCAACGTGTGTAGAGGAAGGGGTTGAGTGCTGAGTTGAGTGGCAGTACAAAAATGGCCATTCCTACGTTGATCTCCCCTGGAATGATGACGCCACTGGCAGCCAGGACCCCACACAGACCGATAGGAAACCAGCACAGAAAATCAGACACAGCCACTGAGAGGAGACGCCTGGCGATAGTTGCTTCCTTGGACTGTGCGTTCTCCACACCTATCTCCTGGGTCTGTTTGAGCTGCTTAGACATTGTGTTCTTCCTCACCGACGTGTAAATGAGAAACTGACCCAGACCAATGGTGAGAAACAAGATCAGGTTGCAGACAATCATGATGCTGAATGAGTACAGGTGACCAGGAAACTGAGCTCTGGTGACAGGCAGTGGAATGCAAATACCTGTCTGGTGGAAGAACTCCCAGTGTGAGGTGACTGGAAGCAGAGGCACCGTTGCCAGCGTAAGTCCCAGTGCCCATATACTAAGACAGGCTGTTTGAGCCGATCTGGCTCCAAACCGGATGTGACTGAAAGGAAAACGGAGCACGAGGAAGCGGTCCAAAGTGATCACACAGATTAGAAATGCTGACACTTCAGATGATAACAAGGATAAGAATCCCGCAATGCTGCAAGCTGGACTCTTTGTCCATACAATATCATTCCAAATGTACCTACCAGCATAAATCCTGTCTGCCACGCCAATGAAGACTAAATACACTCCCATCAAGAAGTCAGAGGCACACAGATGAAGAACAAAAATGACAAATCCAGTCTTGGCGTTCTCTGACAGAAAGTACAGACGATAAACTAAACCTCCAAAGTTTCCAGAACAGCAAGCACTGCAAAGACCAGAAGCGCGCAACGGTAAGTTATAGATTTCAACAAGTCGTCACATGACGAGATTTCATTGTACGGGGCCAAACATTGGCCACGAAAAATTGTCTGGCAAAACACAGAACAACACAGTTTAAAATTGTCAGAAACCACATATACATAAGTTTAGGCATGTGTTTCATGAAATCTGGAGAGAAATCAGTTATAGGACAGCCCCGTAAACCTAAAAACTGAAGATTATGAAGCACATCTTGTTCCTGCAGTTCTTGTATTTTATTCCATGACACATCTAGAATTTGTAAACTTGGCATAAGAACTGATAACGTGGTTGTGTTGAGATATTCTACTTTGGCATGAGAAAGATTGAGGACCAACAGAGATGTATATGCCAACTGGTTTGGGACACAAGGTATGATATCAGACACAGGATTACCCGCTAAATTTAATATCTGAAGTTGTGGCATTCCCGTAAAATGACTGAAGTTGACATACTTTAGAAGATTCCTTCTAAGATCCACACTGTGAAGATTGGGTAGATTGGCTCCAGTTAGTTTCTTCCACCCACACGCCTGTACACCCAGGTGAATCAACATGACGTTATGAGTGACATCACTTATAAGCATTCCACTACCAGAGGCTTCAAGGTAGCGAATCTGTGGGAAAGAGCTGACAGAAAAAGTGTGACCGCAGAAGAATGCCAAACCAAGGCAAACGCACGACTCAGGACAAGTGATGTCGCACACCAGTTCGTCATCATGCAGTGGGCATTGTGGCAGACCATCACACAGGTGATTCACGTGCACACAGACCGTTTTGTGACGGTGACGACATCGATAAAACCCCGGGCATGTCTGCACATTCTGACAGTCAGCTTCGTCCTCATGACCCGGACAGTCGATCATGTCATTACACCTGACGAAGACAGGGAGGCAATAACCATCATCATGACACTGGAAATGAGTGTCTGGGCACTGTGTGCTCATTGGTGATAGAGGGGTGATGGTAAACGCCCCAGGTTTGTCAAAGTGAATGACAGCTGGGGGGATGATTTCACTATATACATACTGTTTACACAGACACCATTTCTCGTCCTGAGCCGTCAGGCAGTCCTTCACTCCGTCACATCGTTTCTCCATACCCACACACTGCACAGAAGAGGGCAAGAAGAGACAGGTTCACAATTCAAAGTCTATGATTTATGAAAGAGAAGAACAGATTCACACATAGATTAATAAACAAATAGACCAAGACTGATAAATCAATAATCATAATCATAATGAGGAGGAGGAGGAGGAGGAGGAGAAGAAGAAGAAGAAGAAAGAAACAACAACAACAACAACAACAACAACAGCAACAACAACAGCAAGAGCAGCAGCAATAACAACATCAGCAGTAGCAGCAGCAGCAGCAGCAGCAGCAGCAGCAGCAACAACAAACAATACTATTACTAATAATAATAATGATATTGATGACAACAATAATAATACTTGTGATGATGATGATGATGGTGATATGATGATGATGATGATGATGATGATGATGATGATGATGATGATGGTACTACTACTACTACTACTACTTCTAATTTTGCTGTCCCAATCTCTGCGCCACCTCAGAGGCAGTGCACACCACCCCGCTCATTCCGACACCCCGTCCACAGCCACAGCCCGGCCAGGGCCCCGCCGCCGCCCCGGCACCGACAATCCACAGGGAGCAGTCACTGTCAAGTCGTCAAGAGGCAACCCACCGGAGGAGACACTGCACTGCTGCCGAGTCACTCGGTGGTGTTCAGTGGCGCCTGTTCTGATCTAACATACGCAGGACACCACCTACTAAGCCCCCTACTGACGACAATAATTGCTTAGTCGCGGAGCCGGCGTGAGTGAGCTCTCCCTCGGAGGGCGCCACCACGTCCGTCCAACGACAGCCCCCATGGACTCGCCGATACCGGTGACCCCGACGGAACCAACCAAGGCCACAGACGTAGAGAGGACACCGAAACTGAGGTCACCATGAGAGCAGGGCATGAAGGGCCACAGAACTTGAGACTTTTTTTTTTTTTTTGCTGATCGATGAGAATGAAGATGATGATGATGATTAGATGATGCTACGGATTTCCATTTCGGTCTGAGACTACATGACAGGGCTGTACTCTACGCTTCTTTCATAATATATCCCGGCGTCAACCAGGCCCGAGAGATACAGACACCTGCAGTGTTGGTCAGGAAATTTGAGCAACACTCTCAGAAACGCATCCATTAAGTGGATGAAACTCGACTGTGTGGTCCCAGTCTTCCCAAGTGAGTCCGCAGCAAACTCAACTCTGGGTAGGAGCCGGTCGGGGCAGAAAAACCCCACATGACTGTGATGGGATTCGAACCCCGACCTCCAAGTATGCACGCACGCAGGCACGCACACACACATACACACACACGCGCGCGCGCACGCACGCACACACGCACTCACGCACGCACGCACGCACGCACGCACGCACGCACGCACGCACACGCACTCACGCAGGCACACACAC
>JADBJO010022430.1:7500-10000 GCA_016801955.1 Conus betulinus | reverse complement strand
ATTACGGACTAAGATGGGAGAACTTAAAAAAAAGGGTCTCGTTGCTACGACCTGCTATGTGTCTGACCTACGCACTAGTGTGTGTGTGTGTGTGTGTGTGTGTGTGTGTGTGTGTGTGTGTGTGTGTGTGTGTGTGTGCGCGCGCGCGCGAGTGCGCGCGCATGTGTGTGCGTATGTGTGCGTGCGCATGTGTGGGTGCATGTGTGTGTGTGTGTGTGTGTGTGTGTGTGTGTGCGCGCGCGCGCGCGCGCGCGCCTTTGATTAGTTGTAAGAAACGAATATTCAGAAGTTCACATAGTAACAAGTACAACAAGCACACACACACACACACACACACACACACACACACCCACACACACACACACACACACACACACACACACATCTACCGTATAAACTGGGGTCCCTAAGAGATACAGTCTTACTTCAGTTCACGTGTGCTCGATCATTTATGTCTGCTATTTGGAAAGGCCCCGGATGAGTCTGCACCTTTCTGTGTGATTCTTCTTAGTGCTGGTCTTGAGATGATTCCAATATTGTTGCTTTTGTATTGTTACTTGTTCGCTCTACCTTTAAGTCTTGATGTGCAGCCACTTCCTCTCTTGATGTTCAGCTCATTAAAAAAAATGGTCTATGTTAGAGTGGCATTGGTATTGTTTCTCGAGATGATTCCTTCGATTTCTTATCACATCAGATCGGCCAAACTGTAATCCAGTTCTTATTGTTGCCTTGCCGCCAGTGTGTCTGTCTGTCATTTCCTTTAACTCCTGCATGTCCAGGGCAGTACACCCATATGAGTCCCTCTGGAAGAAGGTTGCGCATTACTTCATGCCAAGCAGGGATTCCTGTTTCACTCACTATTTTGTTGAAATAGGTTCATGAGTCAGTATCACAGCTTGTTGAGTTTTAAACTAGCCTGTGGATGAAAGTCGTGGAATGCTTGTGTCATGCTTCTACCCCCATTGTTAGATTTGAATTTGTTAAACTATACGCGCGCCATTCTCTTCCTCCACAGTTCCGCCATTTTGCTTCACTCTGTATCCCCAGACCTATTTACCTTCGGTGACAGAACCATCAGCGTATATAATATCTGCTTTTTTGTGCCAAGGTGTTGTACCTGCATTTGAATTTCTGCATTGGCTTTGTATTCTGGCCATTCTTGACAGTGTCTTTCAAGCTCTGGAGCGATCACATTTTGATAGAAGTGTTTGAAGTGGTGTGGATACTTTTCCCATACCTTCATGTCTGTTCATTCCGCTTACTCGCACACACGCTGCATATTGTCTTCTGTCTGTCTGTCCCATCCAGGACTTTCCACGTTCTAGCCAAGTGCCTTTTGTGTGTTTTGTTGTGAGTGAGTTTTGGTGGATTTTCAAGTGCTCTCAAATATGCCTTCACCTGTTTCTAGCTTATGTCTGACTTGCAATGAAGGAAGACCATGGCAGGTATCGCATAGTTTCAACTGGTGTATCCTTTGTGGTTCCCAAGCTCAAATTCACTGCATCATTTTGAATTCTTTCTAATTTATGTAGACTGGCTTTTTGATCATGCTGTAAGCCTCAATCCACCATCACATTTAAATACAAGTGCGTGATACAGTCGGTAGAGACTGAGACGTCCAGTGCCTTTGGCTGCCATTCGTTTCATGGCAGACAGGCCCTTTTGCATTTAAGAACCATATTCTCAACCTGTTTTTTTTTTTAAAGGTCAGCATTCCATCAAAATTTAGACCCACAGAGCCCAGGATTTCAGTTGATTCAATTGGTATTTCATGAATGAAACTGGTGAGGGTAATTCTTCTGATGTCCTGTTGTTGGGAGTGCAGACCAACTATCTGGGCTTTTGTAGGGTTGATGGACAACACAGTATCTTGACACCACTGCCGTTGAAATCCATATTCAAATAGACAGATAGAGAGAGGCACGCTTTGCTCATCCAGTCACTTTTACTTATTGTATTTAAGACATGTCACTTACTGTATGCCTTGCGGGGTATTTGGAAGTCTGTAATGTTTCATGCTTTGAGCCTAAAGCGGATACATCTGACAGCAGAGGCAAAAAAAACAGATGGGGAAATCAATCAGTTTCACCATGATGAAGATCATGCTCGGAATCCATCTATCTACTCCTAGAAACCTCTTCACAGCAAAAATATGAACGGATTCCCAATAGACAACCACTTCTTCTTATCCACATAGCTCATAGCCGTACTGCACAATTGGCTGAACCTGAATATCAAACAGTTTTATGGATAGTGTAAATGAAGGATCATTTAGAACATGTAACTGTTTCATGATGCAATTTTTTGTGCCTCATTTGAAAGGCCCTTGCTTTGCACCCACCCAACAAAACTTAGTGTCTTTAGAATAGTATATCTAAATGTGTTTCTTAGCATTTATGACTGGCATAAGAGTACCATCGTATACCCATCTTTCTCTGACATGAATACCATCGTACACCCATCTTTCCGTCCTATGACTACCATCGCACACCCATCTTTC
>JADBJO010022430.1:0-2500 GCA_016801955.1 Conus betulinus | reverse complement strand
TTGGCAAGAGCAGCTCTGAGATGAGAGAGAGAGAGGAGAGAGGAGAGGAGAGAGAGCGAGAGAGAGAGAGAGGGGGGGGGGGGGTCGTGGTGCTTGATGCAACCTACGGCCCTCCATATACTTCTTTGCCCAGGATTCATTGACTCCACCTCTCCTTTCTGCTTTCCCAAGTCCTGGGGCGACAGGCGAGTAGCGACGGTGGAAGATGAGAGATGGCACTGGGAGCTAGTAGTCACGGACCTGCACTCAGGCGATCAGGGCAGGATGGTCGTCACTCTACTCACCCGGGGCAAAGAGTAGGTTACGGCAGCCACCTTGGGCACGGAGCAGCCCTATTCAGGGATAGCACTCTCCCCCCTCATGGGCAGGGGCCTAGAAAAGGTGACCTAAAGAAAGCTTGCCTCAACCCATCCTGTCAGCATACCGCAGCTGACCGCAGACATCTAATAACCCGGTCGATCTCATTCAAAAAGATCTACCACAAAGAGCAAGCGCACTTTATGTGTGGGAGCCTGGAACAGCCCAGACTCTAATGGACAACAGGAGGAGCGACAGACCAGAGCATCGAACAGCACTTGTGGGCCAAGAACTAAAACGTTACAAAGTTGATATCGCGGCACTTAGCGAGACGTGCCTGGCAGACACTGGAGAAATCACAGAAGAAGGAGCTGGATACACCTTCTTCTGGACAGGAAGGCCCCTGGAGGATAAAAGATAAGCAGGAGTGGGCTTTGCCAGCACCTCGGGCAAGAACCCTAGAGTCTCTCCCAAGGGAAATGGTGATCGTCTGATGACTATGAGACTGCCTCTCCAAGGAAAGCAGCACCTGACACTCATCAGTGTGTACGCCCCCACCATGACCTACACCCAAGAACAGAAGGTTCTAACCTCCCAAGCTTGCTACGCAGTATTCCAAAGGATGACAAGCTTTCACTTCTTGGGGACTTCAACGCTCGTGTGGGCAGGGACTCCCAGTCTTGGCCGAATATCATCGGACGGCATGGAGTGGGACAGGAAAACTCAAATGGCCAGACTGCTTCTTACACTCTGCGCTGAGTTTGGTTTGACCATCACCAACACAGACACTGGCACGTGATTGACTATGTGATCACTAGGCGGCGTGACATCCAGGATGTCCACATCACAAGAGCAATGAGGGGGAGCAGACTGCTGGAGTGACCACCTGCTGCTGAGGTGCAAACTCTCATTCTCCGTCGCTAGCACCCGCAGACGCCCAGAAAGCCGACATCAAGAACAAGCTGGGTGTCCAGAGACTGAATGATCCAATGACAAGGGAAACCTTCGTGACTGACCTCTCGAACCAGCTCAATAGTTTACCAGATGAAGGTGACTTAGAAAAGGCCTAGGTAAACTTCAGCAACGCAGTCTACGACTCTGCCAGGCTGTCTCTCGGGCACCCAAAGAGGAAACACCAGACTGATTTGACAGAAACAACACGGAGATCGGCAGACTGCTACAACAGAAGTACGAAGCCCACACAAGCTGGCCCAACGACAAGGGATCAACAGCCAAGCATGATCGTTTTCAAGCATCAAGGTCCAGGCTGAGCTGAGACAGATGGAGGACAAATGGTGGAAAGAGAAGGCTGCAGAGTTACAACAGTATGCTGAGGGCACAACTCCAAGAAGTTCTTTGCAGGCCTGAAGTCTTGTTATAGCCCCTCCTCCAACGCCATGGCGCCTGTAAGGACAGTTGATCGCACTCTGCTTACTGATAAACGTGGTCTTGTACAGCTGTGGTGCGACCACTTCAGCCAGCTTCTGAGTAGACCATCTCAGATCGATCAGCAAGCGATCCGGGGACATGCGTCAACGCGTCCATTTGACATCATTTGACGACCCACCAGACTAAGGAGGAAACCCAGAAGGCGATCAAGCAGCTCCAAATCGGAAAGGGCCATGACGGCATGGCATTCCCCTGAGATCTTCAAGGTGGTGGTGGAGGCCATGGTCGACAAGCTAACTGAGCTTGATGCAGCAGTTCTGGGGTGGGGGAGCAGGGGGCACCCCAAGACTTCAAGGATGCCAGCATCATTCCACCTGTACAAGAACAAGGGCGACAGAGCATCGTGTGACAACCACAGAGAGGCAATCTCACTATTCAGCATAAGCAGGAAAGATTATGGCCCGTGTCATGCCTGAATCACATCATACCACACTTGCAGGACGATATCGTCTCCGAAAGCCAGTGTGGCTTCAGGAGCAACAGGGGGACAATCGGCATGATCTTCGCTGTACGCCAGCTGCAAGAGAAGTGCCAGGAAACAGAATCAGAACCTCTAACTCTCTTTGTGGACCTGACAAAGGCTTCGATACGTCAGTCGCGAGGGGTCTGTGGGCTATAGCTGTCCAAACTTTGCTGCCCACTGAAGTTTTTCAAGATTGTACGATCCTTCCATGATGACATGATGGCTCGCGTAGGTGGGAAAACGGCACTGTGTCTGATGCATTCCACGTATCCAACAGAGTGAAGTAAGGAT
>JADBJO010022429.1:25000-27964 GCA_016801955.1 Conus betulinus | reverse complement strand
AATGGCAAACAGACACCGTCGCAGGGACAGGCCAGCGTGGCTTGTGGACTGTGTGTTTCAAGCTCCACTGTCGTAATCAATCAATCGACAGTTTTGGCTATGCAGAAAGGGCTAGGCTAGGATAAAATAAAAAGAGAAGAGAATGCGTCTTATAGCCCAGCCGACCGCAAGGTCTGTCGCCCGCGTTGAAAACAATTCTCAAGTCATATTAGAACAAAAAAAAAAAAAAAGGGGGGGGGGGGGGGGGGGGGGGGGGGGGTGAAAGGGGGTGGGGTTCAGGAAGAAATCAGCCAGTATATAAAATCGCTCTGAGTTATTCACAAAAAAAAAGGTGTGTTTTTGTGTGATAATTTCGTAGGTAAAGGTGCTTTAAGAATTATACAATTTGATCCCGGGGAGAAAAAGAAGAAGAATAAGAAGAAGAAAAAGAAGAAATGGAAGGAAAAATCAGTACATTTCCATCAGTTTGATGGGAAAAAAAATGATTACAGAGAATACAAGAGATGGTAGTCATCAGTTTAAAATGAAATGATTGGATGAAGAGAGTGAGAGAGAGAGAGAGAGAGAGAGAGAGAGAGAGAGAGAGGGCGGTTGGAGGGGGTATGCAAGGGGGGGGGGGGGGGGGGGGGGGTGGAACCCAAACTGGGATTTTCGTAAACATGAAAAATAGAAGACTCTCTTCTCTTAGCTTACTAGTTATAGTTTATTAGTTAGTCCCCCCCCCCCCCCCCCCCCCCCCCCAAAAAGTTAATTTAGTCAGACGGTAAGTTAGTAATAAAATGAAATGTATACAAATAGAAGTGTCTTCTAACAGCTACTTTTAGTTTGTAGCTAATTGATTAGCCTTTACGTTAGTTATGAAGGCAAAGAAGTAAAGAAGTATCTCTATCTATCTATCTATCTATCTATCTATATATATATATATATATATATATATATATATATAAGATACCGGTGTGCCTAGATCAGAGTTTTTTTGTTTTATTTAAACCTTACTATTATTTGCTATTATCAAAATGGCGTGAATCAGTATACATCGATGGTCACATATATAAATGTAAGCACGTTGTTTGCATTTTCCTTCTATAACAATTAAATATTTTTAAAAATTTCAATGACCACGATTAATCTGAAAAGTGAAATAACCTTTTAGTAATAATGCTGAAGAAATTAATTCTCCAAAAAAAAAAAAAAGTAAAGAAAGAAAAATAAAAGCAAACAATTACTTGAAACGAATAAATGAATAAATAGATAAAGAATAAGCAGATAAAGAAATGCGCGAAAGAATACAAAGAAAATAGGGAGAAGAGAGAATCGCAAAAAGAAGTTAACAAACGAATGAAATAGAAACACAAATTAAAAAAAATTAAGAGAGAGCATTAAAAATCATTGAAAACAACGACAACTAAACACTGAGAATAAAGCCAACTCAAAAACGAATTTGGGGGCCGGAATAGTTCAGTGGTAGAGCGCTGGTGTAACGAAAAGTTTTAACCCCCCGAATGGTTTAAACTCCCAGGGAGTTGAACTGTTCATGTGTAAATTTTAACTCCCCGGGAGTTAAACTAGAATGACTCTCACCCGGTGCCAAAATAACTCCACTCAGTAAAACTTCAAAATGTTCTAATTTTTTTTTTTTTTTTTTTTTTTTTTTTTTTTTTTTTTTGTACAAGTCTCAACAAATTCTTGAAACATTAAGGGGGTGGGGGTGGGAGTCATTTTGTACATATATCAGACTTAACTCCCACCCTGTAACAAAATGACCCCCCCCCCCCCCCCCTCCGGCAGTTAGTACAGATTAACTCCCGGAGAGTTAATCCAGGCGTGTAAAAGTTTAACTCCCCACCCACTAAGGGGAGTCAGTTTTTCACAGTTTAGAATAACCCCCCCCCCCCCCCCCCCCCCCCCCCCCCCCCCGGAGTTAATGGGTACACGTGTTTTCTGACTCCCAGGGAGTTACTTTGTAACAAAGGGGGAGTTAATCTGATCATGACTAAGATGACTCCCCACCCACCTATTCCAGGTTCTTTCGTAAGTTATGGAAAAGGGGATTTAATGTTCATGATCATCATCATCATAGGGAAAGGAATGTCCGTGTACATATTCATGTGCTCATCTATGCATGTCCTTGATATTTTACTATGCCTTTTTGTATATAATCTGTATGTAAAATATGTATATACACGAATTAATGGTTTGATGCCTTTGGTACTCCAGTCTTTGACGTTCTCTCTCTCTCTCTCTCTCTCTCTCTCTCTCTCTCCTCTCTCTCTCTCTCTCTCTCTCTCTCATGGAATCTATGCAACTCGCCCATAAGTGTAGGCCATTACACTCAAATGGTGTAGAAATGGAAAATTTCACTTTTTCACTGTGTCATGCCGCCAAATTAGGGTGTGTGTGTGTGTATGTGTGTGTGTGTGAGAGAGAGAGAGAGAGAGAGGAAGGTGGGAGAGAGATGACGAGTAGTCGCGACGTGACGTAAAATCGTTATATCGACTCGCTACATCTCTGGAGAGAAGGAAGGAAGGAGAAAAGGGTTGGCATAGATCAGAAATTTGTGTGCGAGACACATGGGATAGAGAAAGGGGGGGGGTGGGGTGGGGTGTGGTGGTGGTGCCTGTTTTTGTACAATTGTGTACAAGAGGGTGGCTGCTTGGGACCGATCTGATGATGTCAAGTGACTCGTCACTGGTGTGGTGGTGTGCGTGTGGCAAGCTAAAAATGAAAGTCGGCCAGCCAATCAACCCCCCCCCCCCCCCCCCCCCCCCACCACACACACACACACATTTTTTCAATCAAATTCAGGACACGTGACTAATTCACTGAAAACCAATAATATCGAAGGAAACAATTTCTACCTGACAAGTCTTGATCTGGCAAGTTAGTGTAAGTACACACACACACAACACACACACACACACACACACACACATATTTCAAATATGGGTGGGAGTCATTCTGGTG
>JADBJO010022429.1:5000-15000 GCA_016801955.1 Conus betulinus | reverse complement strand
CAAAGAAAATGGCGCTATTGTTAATAATTCTTTTTCGGTTTAAATAACTGTCATTGATCGACTAATCACGCTGTCGACGAATCAAGGATCAGACGGTATGACCGAATTTGAATTTTATGATATATATATATATATATATATATATATATATATATATATATATATGTGTGTGTGTGTGTGTGTGTGTGTGTGTGTGTGTGTAATGCTGAACAAATTAGTAGTTGGAGAAAACAAGCGCAGACTAACTGCATCATTTTATTAATGACTGAGCAAAGATTTCTGAAGGTAAAAAAAGGCGGAGGTGGGGGGTGGGGGGAATGAGTGGGGGACGGGGGAAGGGGGGAGATAAAGAACATGAGAATGAAAAGTCAGGGAAATATTTATCATAAATGTAAAATCCTTAACGAGCAGTTGATTAATGTACAGCATCGTTACCCATCTTGAAGACAGATCTGTCCATTCATGTTGCCTGCTCCTATGCCTTTCCTCCGCTGGATCAGACTCGTCAGCGTGGCAAGGCTGACGAATCCGATCCAGCGGACGAAGGCCTCAGAGTCTCATATACATAGATATTTGTTTTCGCATCTTATTTTGGCCCCGGAGAGCATTCTGCATTTTGTTTTGTTTTTATGTTCGCGTTTTCCTCGGCATTTGAGCGCAAAACAGTTGTTGCCAATAAAAAAAAACACAAAAAAAAAACACACTCTCTCTCTCTCTCTCTCTCTCTCTCTCTCTCTCTCTCTCTCTCTCTCTCTCTCGATTGCCGAGCATTATTACCGTTATCGTTCTCATAGTGAAGCAGATTTAATATGCCCATTTTGTAGAAAGGATACAGAAAAATGAAGTGCATTTTGTGTTGTGTTGTTGCCTGTCCTGCACAAACTAAGAGCTCAGTATACACCGATCAAGTTTTATAAATTCCCAAGCCAGTTTAGACTGGCTCTTCTTTGGCATGTACTCATGAGCGAACTGTTACAAATTTGTCAGTTTATTTATTCAAAGCATTCAAGCTGCGATCGTGTATTCTGTCATGAAGTATTATTTCGAATATGTATTTGTTATGTTTGCGTGCAGTTGCTCAGGTACTAAGATGACTGTAATTCACCCGCAGTACCCTTCACGAGGGGCTGTGGCCTAAAACATGAATAAATTATCTTGAGTCTTGAGTCTCTCTCTCTCTCTCTCTCTCTCTCTCTCTCTCTCTCTCTCTCTCAAGCGTGTGCGCCTGCGTGTGTGCGTGTGCATGTGTGGAAGGTATGTGCATGAGAATGCACTGTACATGAGATGAGTATCATTGCGACATAATGTTTCTTCTCTGTTTCGCCAATTTCTGTATTTGCTTGTTCGTTTATGTTAAGAATGAAGCGAGGACTGTGCGATTCTTAGGCCACCAGCCATTCGTAACACCCCATACTTGATGTTCACTTTTAAATGTTATACATTTTCACCGTGGATCGTTATACTAAACATTTGTTTTTACTTACTTACTTGCTCAGGCTACTTATTTACGCACTTATTTATTTATTTATTTTTTCATTTATTTATTTATAAACCAGTGTTGCAACAGCTGAAAGGACAACTCTTAAACTAACGCTGAAACAATGAAAACGACACGACTTTAAAACGAAGGGGGTTCTACCTTTTGTTCTCTCTGGCGCTCTGTTCTTCCTGCCCAAGTCGCACAATTACTTCCACTCCCACTCTCTCCGTCACCCCCCACTCCCCCCCCACTCCCCACTCCACTCCCCAAATCTTAGAATAATGTATTCCTGTGATCCCTCTGGAGACAAGAATCGGGGTCGGGGAGGAAGGTGGGGGGTTGGGTGGGGGTGGGGGTGGGGGGGGGGGGGGGGGGGCATGGAGGATAAACAAACGAAAACAAATTCTGCGTTACAAAACAAGACAACACACACACACACACACACACACACACACACACGGGTGCAGGTTTCACCTGTCCATGGATCTTTAACATGAGTTTACAGTTTTCATAACGTTGTAATATCAGGCTACCGCATAGACCCTTTCCAGGGCAACCCAGTTTATCCTGTGAACAATGGTGACCTCCTGACAAGACGACAGCCTGACCGAAAGAAACCACACCATTCTGCTTCAATATATATCGCTCTAGGCTTTTACAACAACAACAACAAAAAAAACAAAAAAAAAAGAAAAGAAAAGAATCTAAACAAACAACCAAACAAATTTCCCCAACCAGCCAAAAAGGAAAAAAAAAAAAAAAAAAAAAGAATGAAAGAAAAAGAAAGAAAAGAAAATATTAATGCTGAAAAAAAAAAAAATCTAAAATTCTGACCAGAAACAAAAATGTGTGAATTTTTTCCCCCGAGAACACAGCAGGATTAATATCCACAAAGATGAAACAATGATGAATGAATAAATAAATGAATAAATAAATAAGACGACAGCGTAGAAAAACAAAACAAAACCAAAACAAAACCCACAGCAATACCGCCAACTAGACAGACTCACACAGAGAGTGACAAAAACGAGGCAGTTACACTCGCCAAATATCTACGAGGCAGAGGATTTGTGTGTGTGTGTGCGTGTGTGTGTGTGTGTGTGTGTGTGTGTGTGTACTGAAAGATTGTCCGGCATCCACACTGGGAATTTATCATTCCGAAGTCAATCACCCCTTGTATAATTACACAATTCCTTAAAGATCTTCGTTTCTCGGTGTTTTTCTTAGCATTTTCGATAAACAAGTAGGGGTAAGTCTTGCTCCTCATAAAAAGCTGTGCCAGTCTTGAGTAAAATTTACTCTGTGTTAGGTTTTCTTGTGGGAGCAAGACTTACCCTACTTGTTTATTGTTTGTTGTTCCCTGTCTCATTTCATTTTCAACTTGATTTCCGTCTCGTCTTAGTTAATGCCTTTGATGCTCAGGTTTCGCCTTTTTTTTTTTCATTGCGAGTAGCTTTGCCGCTGTTACAAAGAGAAAGAAGCTGATTGGTCCATTCGTGACGGAGCTCTTTCAGCTGGGAAACAATGTGACATCCATCCTTCATTGTAAACACAGCTTTTTGTGTTGTGCATCACCACGGATATTCGGCTGATGTACCGTGGCCCCAAAATAAATGTTTCAATTCCCTAGACAATTCTAAAGCATATTCATTACTCGTTAGTCTTGGTGTGTGATGTCATCAAGCAGACTCAAGTGGGAGGTAATATTGTGTGTGTGTGTGTGTGTGTGTCTGTGTGTGTGTGTGTGTGTGTGTGTGGTTAAAGTAATTGGTCTATAATTGGAGAGGTCATTTTTGGTTTTCTTTTTCTTTTATTTATGAGAATAATTATGGCTTTTTGGATTGAGAATGAGAGCATTTCATCTGAAACTTTCAGTTACTATTTTATTCAGATGATACGTTTTGTCCCAAATCGTCTTTGAAATAAAAGCGTTGAACCATCATTTTCTGGAGAGAGAGAGAGAGAGAGAGAGAGAGAGAGAGAGAGAGAGAGAGAGAGAGAGAGTCTGTCTCTCTGTTTGTCTCTCTGTTTCTCTCTCTCTCTCTCTCTCTCTCTCTCTCTCTCTCTCTGTGTATGTGTCCATCCCACCCTAAAGCCCCACACCCATGGTCCGTTTCCTGTAGGTCTCCAGCCGTGCCCAGCGCTAAAGGCGGGTTCCCTGATGCACCCAGAGACAGCCCATTAAACTGCCAGACCTGGGGATGCAAACGGGTACATAGCCCCCACCCCCTGACACGGGCGGTGGGGGTGGGCTGACAGGACAGGAGAAGGGCGGGAGAAGGGGGGGGGGGGGGGGGGGGGGGGGGTCAAAGAGTGGGCGGAGACCGATCATCGTGCAAATGTGGTTCTGTATGTTATGGTCTCTCTTTGGCGTCAAAAGACGAAATATAGAGAAGAATGTTTAAGGAAAAGGGATTTACAGGCACATAGGAGAAATGGAGAGAAGAAGAAGAAGAAGAAGAAGAAGAAGATGAAGGGTAAGGAATTGGGGTGAAGAAGAGAGAGAGAGAGAGAGAGAGAGAGAGACGGGGGGGGGGGGGGGGGGGGGGACAAAGGGAGGGAGGGGCGGGGACGGTGCAGATGAAAATACAAATGACACTTGATTGAAAGGTGAACACGAGAAAGACATGTAACAAGAATCTATCTACAAAAGTAAAGCGTAAAATGTAAAAAAAAAAAAAAAAAAAAGGAGAGAGACACAAAACCTTGTTATTCATAGCTGAGCCAACACACATGCAGGGACCATATGAAGACTGAATGAAGGAAAAATGGACGGAGGAGAGAGAGAGAGAGAGAGAGAGAGAGAGGAGAGAGAGAGAGAGAGAGAGAGAGAGAGAGATGCCAGTCTGTTTTCTTTCGCGCACTGTTTATCATGTGCGCGCGCTTACGTATGTATACCCCCCCCCCCCCCCCTGCCCTCGGCCCCCCCACCCCTTTTCCCAAATGTACGGCAGGCGAGTGCTCGCGCGCGCATACACAAGCCATTAAGATGTGAGTGCAGTATCTTCAGAAAAAGAAAGAAAGAACGGGGAAAAGCAATCAAAGCATGAACTAATTAATCAAGACACGAGTATTACTGTCATGATGATGATCTGATTAATTTGTGTATTAATATCTTTTCATTATTGACTGATTGATTGATTGATTGATTGATTGATTTATTTATTTATTTATTTGTTTATTTCTTTATTTGATTTTATTGCATTTTCATTTTCTACCTTTGCTTTAACATTGGCACGCCCAGAAAATACTGGCAACGAATATCATGTCTAATTGTAACTCAAACTGCTCAAATAGATTGGCTTTTTTTTTTTCTTCTTCTCCAGAATAGATCAATTTCTAGTTGATGCAGCCTAAAATGGACCATATCCTTAATTTGCAAAAAAATCGCCCACTCCATCCTCATTGTAATCCAGACAGCTTGTTTTGCGCGATGGGATTACAGATCGAAAACGAACTTTAAACTCCCACCCCACCTCCACTCTCTTCCCTCCCTCCCTGTTTGCTCCCTTTCTCCCCTCCCCCCCCCCCCCCCCCCCCCCCCCCCCCCCCCCCCCACTTCGTCTCCCTTTGCCACTAGCCCTTCTGTCTCTCCCCCCACCCCCACCCCCCCACCGCCAACCCCCCCATCCCAACTCCCTCTCTCCAGCGTCTGTGCCAGGAGAGAAGGAAAACCGCCCCCCCCCCCCACCCCCACGCCCCCCCTTTCTGGAAAATTGTTCCACCACGCCCCTTTTCTCGCCTCGGCAAGTCTTGGCAAATTACCGCCTGCGTTGGTCCATGTGGCGTATGAATATTTGTGAAACTAATGAGCTTACCGCCCCCTTCCTCGTGCTTCAGGATGGTGTCGCTTTACATGCTGGGCTGGGCAAGGGGGTGAACTCTCAGTCTGGGGTGGGAGTGATTTCCCTTTGCTTAAAAGGTGGCGCTGCGCGTGCAGATGATGTATCCCCCCCCCCCCCCCCCCCCCCCCCCCCCCCTGCGATATTTTGTCTTCCGTTAACTGGTTAAAAAAAAACAAAACCAGGTTGTTTGTTTTCATATCTTTATTTATTCACGTATTTAAGGAATGTATTTATAGACTTGTTTATTTTTCAGTTTATTACAGTTTGCTTTTTATTTTTCAAACAGGGAATGAACAAGCCATGAAACAGACACGAATATAAACACACACACACACACACACACACACCACATAAACACACACGCACACACACACACACACACACACACACACACACACGTACACACACGCAAACACGCACGCACACGCGCGCGCGCGCGCGCACACACACACACACACATACACACACACACACACACACACACACGCACAGAATCACACACACACACACACACACACACACACACACACACACACACACACACACACGCACACACACACACACACACACATACACACAGAATCGCACACACACACACACACACACACACACACACACACACACACACACACACACACACACATGATTTCTTTTTCGCCCCTTTCGGGATATGGTGCCGAGAAAGGCGTGGGGGAAAAGGGGGGAAGGTCGCAGTGGCAGAGGAGTTGGGGGGGGGGGGGGGGGAGGAGGTAATATACAATGCTCAGAATCAACAGGATGACAACACATCAAACCACACGTCACTGGACAGGGATGGGGGGGAAACCAAAAGGAAATCGACGCGCGCGCAGACAGTTTCCATGGTCATGTCTGATATTAACCTCACCCCATCCTGTCATTGTCACGTGGGGAGGAGACTGTAAGAACGACCTGATTGACATAAGTAATCCGATTCTCAACAAGTGCGCAGTTCCCTGCCGGGTGGCGTAGCGGCGAGCACCCAGAGAGAGATGGCCGCTCTCCTGTGAGGCACACTGATGATGTGAGAGGTCAGTGTCAGGCGGCGCAGTGAACCTTCCAGCCGCACGGGGGACGGCGGGTCTAGCCTGTGTCGCCGGGGGACGGCTCCTGGAGATGTGGGGGGCGATCGGCGATGGAGCGCTGCCTGACTGCGATTACCGTGGGCTAGGACACCATGCTTTTGAGAGTCGGGCATGGGGGCACTCCTCATGGGGTTGGGCTGAAGAATTGCCCTCTCGGCCGTAGTCTGCGTGGACCACAGAATAGAAGGGACTCGTGCAGCGCCCAACGACTGTCGTCCTGCTCCCTCTTTGAGGCGGCCTCACGCGGCACAGGACCATCGCCACCCGAGCATGAAGAAGGCCGCCTGGTGGTCCTGAAGACAGGACTTTTGAGGGGAAAAGAGGCAAGTACACCGACGCCCATCGTCGGCCGACCAAAACCCGAATATGAAGTAAAGTTCACAAAGAAGCAGAACTCAGAGAGCGATAGATGACGGCTCCCACACGGAACTCGCCCACTGATGCCAGTGACAACAGTTGCCACAAAGTATGCGGACCTCGGTCTGCGAGTACACCCTGTCTTTCACCGCCTCCAGCCAATAGGACGCACATCTCACCCTGCCAGTCAAAGTCAACATGTGGTCAGACCGGAACGCTCGATGGCACGGCCATGACAGATGGTATGGCCATGACAGATGATATGGCCATGACAGATGACAGATGATATGGCCATGGCAGATGATATGACCATGACAGATGATGTGGCAATGACGGATGATATGGCCATGACAGATGGTATGGCAACGACAGATGATATGGCCATGACAGATGACAGATGATATGGCCATGACAGATGATATGGCCATGACAGATGGTGTGGCAATGACAGATGATACGGCCATGACAGATGGTGTGGCAATGACAGATGATATGGCCATAACAGATGACAGATGATATGGCCATGACAGATGATATGGCCATGACAGATGGTGTGGCAATGACAGATGATACGGCCATGACAGATGGTGAGGCAATGACAGATGATATGGCCATGGCAGATGACACGGCCATGACAGATGGTATGGCCATAACAGATCCAATGGCCTTGCTAAAACAAACACCAAGTTACCGTGAAGGAAGGGAGACGACGAAAGGAGAAGAGAAAAAACCGGTAGCTTGACCATATTGCAGACTAGACAGGACAGCTATTTGCACAGACTTGATCCTTATCACACACACACACCCGACAGAACTGGAGAAAGCTTATAGAGAGGTCTTCAGGGCAGCGACATAGTGATGTTCCACTAAGAAGTGTGCAAAGCAACATTCACATATATGCAACGAAAAAAGCAACAAACCGGAGCTTACACTTTCACAGCAGTCAGAACAAGCAACCAAGACAACCGTGATTGTCAGAAGACGCACAAAACAATAAACAAAAGAAACTAGTTACTAGTTACTGTAATGAACATGAAAAACATGTGTCAGGGGACAGGATTTCTTGTTGTCCTGTCCAGTTCATATTGGTATTTGCACAGTGACGAGCATGATTTTCTGCTATTGTCATAATGTTACAAGTGGTAGTAATCTTCCCCTTATCATTTAAATACCTTCATCATCATCACTATCATCACCATTATTACTGTTGTTGTTATTATTATTATTGTTGTCATCATTATTATCTAACTCCTATGGACCCCTTCCCAACGGTTTTGTTTTCATTTAACACCGATCTTGCGCCAAGAATATGAGGAGATAAGTGATTGTTTGTTTCTTCGTTTTCATTTTCTTGAATGTTCTTTGTTTAATCTGAAGCAGACCTAAGAGGTCGAAATCCATCGTGTTTCGTCCTGTAATCTGTTTTTCCAGATTGTCTTGCGGAACCAATAACATTTCTTTTTTAAAAAGCCATGGAAATCAAGACCAGACGCCCCAGCCTGAACAGAGATCAAGGTTTTGCACTTCCCCCAATCTACAATCAGATCCTGACAACCGTTCACCCCACACAACAGTCGCCCCACCAGGCCTCGCTGCCACAACAGCAACAGTGAGCTGATGAAGACAGGGCGACCCTGTCGAAATATCCTCCAAGAAGGTTTTTTGATTCTGAGTCCTTAACTACTTTTCTAATGTTGAATCCAGAATCCAGAAAACCTACATTCTTATTTTAAAAATTTGTTTCAGTTTCCATCTTCAGTGACCTCGCTTTGAAATTCTGCCAACAAACGTTAAAATGGGCACAGCCAAATGGCAGTGAAGTGATGCCAACAAACGTTAAAATGGCACAGCCAAATGGCAGTGAAGTGATGCCAACAAACGTTAAAATGGCACAGCCAAATGGCAGTGAAGAGATGCCGACAAACATTAAAATGGCACAGCCAAATGGCAGTGAAGTGATGCCGACAAACGTTAAAAGGCACAGCCAAATGGCAGTGAAGTGATGCCAACAAACGTTTAAAATGGCACAGCCAAATGGTGGCCGCCAACAAACGTTAAAAATGGCACAGCCAAATGGCAGTAAAGTGATACCAACAAACGTTGAAATGGCACAGCCAAATGGCAGTGAAGTGATATCAACAAACGTTGAAATGGCACAGCCAAATGGCAGTGAAGTGATACCAACAAACGTTGAAATGGCACAGCCAAATGGCAGTGAAGTGATACCAACAAAACGTTTGAAATGGCACAGCCAAATGGCAGTGAAGTGATACCAACAAACGTTGAAATGGCACAGCCAAATGGCAGTGAAGTGATACCGACAAACGTTGAAATGGCACAGCCAAATGGCAGTGAAGAGATGCCGACAAACGTTGAAAATGGCACAGCCAAATGGCAGTGAAGAGATGCCGACAAACGTTGAAATGGCACAGCCAAATGGCAGTGAAGTGATACCGACAAACGTTGAAATGGAGGCACAGCCAAATGGCAGTGAAGAGATGCCGACAAACGTTGAAATGGCACAGCCAAATGGCAGTGAAGTGATACCAACAAAACGTTGAAATGGCACAGCCAAATGGCAGTGAAGAGATGCCGACAAACGTTGAAATGGCACAGCCAAATGGCAGTGAAGTGATACCGACAAACGTTGAAATGGCACAGCCAAATGGCAGTGAAGTGATACCGACAAACGTTGAAATGGCACAGCCAAATGGCAGTGAAGTGATACCGACAAACGTTGAAATGGCACAGCCAAATGGCAGTGAAGTGATACCGATACCGACAAACGTTGAAATGGCACAGCCAAATGGCAGTGAAGTGATACCGACAAACGTTGAAATGGCACAGCCAAATGGCAGTGAAGTGATACCGACAAACGTTGAAATGGCACAGCAAATGGCAGTGAAGTGATACCGACAAACGTTTGAAATGGCACAGCCAAATGGCAGTGAAGTGATACCGACACAAACGTTGAAATGGCACAGCCAAATGGCAGTGAAGTGATACCGACAAACGTTGAAATGGCACAGCCAAATGGCAGTGAAGTGATACCGACAAACGTTTGAAATGGCACAGCCAAATGGCAGTGAAGTGATACCAACAAACGTTGAAATGGCACAGCCAAATGGCAGTGAAGTGATACCAACAAACGTTGAAATGGCACAGCCAAATGGCAGTGAAGTGATACCAACAAACGTTGAAATGGCACAGCCAAA
>JADBJO010022429.1:0-2500 GCA_016801955.1 Conus betulinus | reverse complement strand
AATTGTGACCTGCAAACATTTTCAAGCAATATCAGAACCATCGGATTCTTGCATTTACCCCCCACCCCCACCCCTCCCTGACCCCCACCCTCCTCCTCCTCTCCTCTCACTCATTCCACTCCTCTTTCCGCTCCTCTCTCCTCCCCCTCCCCTCCTCTCCCTCACCCTCCCTCCTCCTCTCTCTCACCCTCCTTCCTCCTCTCTCTCACCCTCCTTCCTCCTCTCTCTCACCCTTATAACCTACTCCCACTTCCCTCATGCCCCTTCCGTTCGTCCCCTCCTCCCCCCCCCCCCACCCCAAACACTCCCCCTCCTCCACCTCCCACTCCCCCCCCCCCTTCCCCTTCCCCATCCATGCCCAGTTCTTCCCCTTCCCCTTGCCTGTCTGCCGAGAGGGGGACGGAGGCAAGGTTTGGGAGGAAGCCTCCCGTGTACTTTCCCCATCGCCATTGAATTCACAACCCTGGCGGTCGCTACCTGTCACCTGCTTTTCCCATCGGCCACCACAGAAGACTCGGGGTCCTAAAAGGTTCTGTAAACATTGCGCCCACGATACTTTGGTGGTGGTGGTGGTGGTGGTGGTGGGGTGTGAGGGGTAGTGGGTGGGTGGGTGGGTGGATGGGTCACAATCACGTCATGGCAAACATTCATGTCACGCGTCAGTGAGTGTAAGGTGGCCACGCGCCACAATGAGTAGGATTTGGCATCAAAACTCTCTCTATTATAATCCATGTAAGCGGTTTGCAGGCCTACCCGAATCGATCTGAGCCAGGATCTGAATTGTTCAAACTGAAACTTGATCAAAAGAACTGACGTCTCCCCATCAATTATTTTCCTGGTGTTTGGGGGGTGGGGGGGGGGGGAGGTGTGTGTGTGTGGGGGGGGGGGGGGGGGGGGGGGGGGGGGGCGGGGGGCGGTGTTCACCGATGAAATCGCAACCTTCAAATGCATGACCTTTCTCCCTCAGTGCACACACATTTCAGGACTTTGCACACACACCCGTGATCCTATTTTTTGGGGCCAGCTTCAAGAGCACAAAATAATCCCATTCCTTTGAAGTTTTAAAAAAAAATCTGTCTGCTTGGTATCATCTGGCTTGTAGCAGCCTACCTTGACGGCCATATGAAAGACAAGGAAGAGAATCAACTTCCAGACACAAAATAAACGGTCTCCAAACAATCCAGTACCGCCAGGACGTCTATGAATACTCCAGTCCTTAAACAAGGCCTTGGCTCATTCCTTTGTGGTGTGCAGCCTGTGCCCCCCCCCCCCCTCCTTCCCGATGCTTTGGTGGGGATGGCAGTGGGGGTGGAGGGTTGGGGGTGGTGGGCTGGAGCCGCCATGTTGAAGGCGTCACAATTACATCATTGCAATTCTCTTGTCACGTGTCAGTGAGTGTGAAGTTCTGGGATAGCGTTGATGCTTGAGTTCTGTGGTCCAAAAGGTGGGTTCACTTTGACAATCGTGTGTGTTTCTTCCTCATGGCTCAGGTCTCCTCACTAGAAGTGATAGTAGGAAGAGGAGAAAACAAAAAAAACAAAAAAACAAACAAAAAAACCCCAGCCTTGTCACAGTACTGTGGTATGAATAAACACTTACGTCCAAATAGAGAGAACTCTATAGTCAACATAAAAATCTGAACAACAACAATCTATCTCTCTATCCATCTATCTATCCATCCATCCATCCATCCATCCATCTATCCATACACCCATCCGTCCGTCTGTCTGTCCGTCGATGTATTTATCTGCCTATCTATTTATCAATCAATCAATCAATCAATCAATCAATCAATCAATCAATCTATCCATCTATCCATCTATCCATCCATCTATCTATCTATCTATCTACCTACCTACATACCTACCTACCTACCGATCTATCTATCTATCTATCTATCTATGCACACAGAACATACACAAGGAAAAACATGCAAATAAGCCACTCACACTATAAACTTTACATCACAGTATTCTCATCGGCCACACACACACACACACACACACACACACACACACACACACACACACACACACACACACACAACCACAACCACCACCATCCTCACCACCAACAGCAACAATAACAAACATATTGAAGCAAGCAATATCAAAACTTTAATAAAAACAAACACTAACAAAATGAAATATTTACGGTCGAGAGAAAAAAAAAAAAAAAATACTTTTGATAACCAGCATGACCATAGATTATAGCTCCCCCGGTGTCATACAAATCATATCCCTACATGAAAGATTACCAGTCAATGTATCGTGAAGAATTTAACTATGGCTATGCCTTCTTGGCAAAAGGTTTAGTTCTGGATATCTCGCTATATGTTGAACTGAACTTGTTTTCAGTGTAGGTACATTTGATAGGCTAAAGCGCGACTGACATCAGTGCAAACTCGGAATTGACTCTGTGGCATGTGCAGATCTCCCTCTTGTCGGAGGCTTCCGGCGGCCCCGAGTAGAATGGCTTTAATGCCTGTATGCGGCTGGCA